>JAJIBD010038475.1:0-84067 GCA_021461705.1 Cryptotis parvus
TAGAGCTCTGTAACAGATTCAATGCAGTCCCTATGAGGATACCCATGACATTCTTCAAAGAAATTGACCAAACGACTCCTGAAATTTGTATGGAACAATAACCCCCCAAGGATAGCTAAAGCAATCCTCAGGAAAAAAGAAGATGGGAGGCATCACCTTTCCCAACTTCAAACTGTACTACAAGGCAGTAGTAATTAAAACAGCATGGTATTGGAATAAAAACAGACCTGTGGACCTATGGAATAGAATTGAGTATCCTGACACCCAACCTCAAACACATGATCATTTAATCTTTGATAAAGGTGCAATGAGTCTAAAATGGAGTAAGGAAAGCCTCTTCAACAAGTGGTGTTTGGGAAAACTGGGCAGCAACATGTAAAAAAATGAATTTGGACCTGTGTCTAACACCATGCACAAAAAATCAGATCAAAATGGATTAAAGATCTCAATATCAGACTTGAATCCATAAAAGTACATTGAGAAGAAAATATAGGAAAAACCCTCCACGACATTGAAGCTAAAGGCATCTTCAAGGTGAAACATCACTAACAAAGCAACTAGAAGAAAGATAAACATATGGGACTACATGAAACTAAAAGCTTCTGCACCTCAAAGAAACAGTGACTAAGATACAAAAGCAGTCCACAGAATGGGAAGAATATTCACCCAATACCCATCTGATAGGGGGTTAATATCCAGGATATATCAGGCACTGGTAGAACTTTACAAGAAGAAAACAAACAACCCCATCAAAAAATGGGGAGAAGAAATGAACAGAAACTTCAGCAAGGAAGAAATTCGAATGGCCAAAAAACATATGAAAAAATGCTCATCATCACTAATCATCAGAGAGATGCAAATCAAAACAACAATGAGATACCACTTTACACCACAGAGACTGGCACATATTCAAAGAGCAAGAACAACAAGTGCTGGCGTGGATGTGGGGAAAAGGGGACACTCATCCATTGTTGGTGGGAATGCCGGCTGGTACAGCCTTTCTGGAAAACAATATGGACTTTCCTCCAAAGACTAGAAATTGAACTCCCATTTGACCCAGCCATACCACTCCTGGGAATCTACTCTGGGAAACCAAAAATACGCAGCGGAAACACCATCCCTACTTTTATGTTCATAGCAGCATTATTCACAATAGCCAGAATCTGGAAGCAACCAGAGTGCCCGAAAATCGATGACTGGATAAA
Organism: Cryptotis parvus; assembly: GCA_021461705.1. NCBI lineage: Eukaryota > Metazoa > Chordata > Mammalia > Eulipotyphla > Soricidae > Cryptotis > Cryptotis parvus. Next base: position 1,206 of record JAJIBD010038475.1, read on the forward strand.
GAAGCTTTGGTACATCTACACAATGGAATACTATGCAGCTGTTAGGAAAAATGAAGTTATAAAATTTGCCTATAAATGGATGGACATGGAGAAGATTATGTTGAGCGAAATTAGCCAGAAGGAGAGAGACAGATACAGAATGACTGCATTTATTTGCATGGCATAAATATATATGTACATATTATGATACCAATATCCAAGGTCAAGTGAAGCATATATCGGGAGGTCTTGTCAAAGGTGGAAATTATCACAAACGTGTGGGAGTCAGAGTCTAGGTAAGACAGAAAATGGAACAGGGTGCTAATAATTGTCGGGGTACTAATGCCAACCTAGAACTGAGCATTAAATAGAGGCAAAAGGATACACATGACAACCCTTTAATGTATGTTCTGTAATCCATAGTCTGGAAGGGAAGGAAAAGAAAGAAAGAGAAAAAGGGAAAGAAATAAAGAACCTGCCATGGAGGAGGGCTGGGGGAAGGGGGGGGGACCGGGGATGTTGGTGGTGGGAGATGGGCACTGGTGGAGGGACGGGTGCTGGAACACTGTATGACCAAAACCCAAACATGAACTTTTTAATTGTATATCTTTTTATTTGTATGGAGATGGGCACTGGTGGAGGGGACGCGTGTTGAAACACTGTATGACCAAAACCCAAACATGAACTTTTTAATTGTATATCTTTTTTTATTTGTATATCTCACGGTGATATAATAAAATACTTTTTAAAAAAAAGATTTGTTTTGGGAGTGGGCCCATCACCTCTGTAAGGGCCTCGGAAGCAGCCCGATGAGACTCACTCACCATAATAGCCGCCATTTTTGTGGTCTGGACCCAGTACACCAAACTAGTGGAACCAATCATGTTCTAGAATATATTACAATCTACAATGTGTAAGAAATGGAAGTGAGGAGAGAAAGAGAAAAGAGAGAAAGGAGATAAAGAACCTGCCATTAAGGCAGGCTGGGGAAAAAGTGGAGGGGAGTGGGGACATTGGTGATGGGAGATGGGCAGGCGTGGAGGGATGGGTGTTGGAACACTGTAGAACCAAAATTCAAACATGAACATCTTGTAATTGTATATCTAATGGTGGTATAATAAAATATTTAAAAATGAATTATCTTTTAAGGATACATTTCTAGGCAGTGTGGAGTGATAGTACAGCAGGGGAGGGTGTTTGCCTTGCATGTGGCCGACCCAGGTTTGATCCCTGGCAGCCCATATGGTCCCCTCAGCACTGCCAGAAGTAATACCTGAGTGCAGAGTCAGGAGTAACCCCTGGGTTTGCCAAAAAGCCCCCCCAAAAAGTTTGTTAATTTTCTTCTGCCCCTCGGTTGTATTACAGGTATGGCTGCGGTACCCAGCTACATCGGCAGGTGGCAGACAGGAGACAGGATTGTCTACATCCAGGGCTCTGCTCTGTGGGCCCTGGATGGTTGATGGTCTGACATATAAAATGACTGGGTCCCCGAGATGTACCCAGAGCCACGCGGCGAGCCTGGCAAGCTACCCGTGGTATATTCGATATGCCAAAACTAGTAACAATAATGGACCTCATTCCCAATGAATGGAGACGTTACTGGCGTCTGCTTGAGCAAATTGATGAACAACAGGAAGACACATGACAAGTTAATTTTTCTTAAAGTACAACTAAAATAGTTTTATATGCAGAATATGCATAAACCTAGGTAGTGCCAAAAACCAGATACTGAGAAATTCTCATTGCCGTGAATTAATATTTAGCAACAAAAGAGAAAAAACAATCACCATTCCATGTTCTAATGAGTTCTCATATCTTCACTATATGACATGTAGGGAAGTAAGTAATATCAGTGATGAAAAACTGCAGATAATGATCTGAAGATAATAATGAACAGATATTTGTAGATGAGGCAGACAACATAGCATCTAAGCAATCACAACCTTCCGTGTGTGACTTTAACACCATGAAAGAAATTGGGCTGACCCCAAAAGCCAAAGAGTGCTGAGAAACTGTTATGACTTTTGAAGGGTACTGTTGCACTATGATTTATTCTAGAATTTGCTTTCAGCAAGTAAAAACTCAGACAAAAATCTGCTGAATGTTGTTTACAATCCTTGGAAGCCTTTATCTAAAGATTTTGTGCTCATAAATTTGTGTGATGCCTCCCAGGCGAAAATAAGAATTCATGACCCGTATAAGAAAAGATATTGATGTCCCTGTTTTTGTCTCAGCATTTTCACCTAAAGGGGCATGAAGTAGTCCTGAGTGGAGGAGTAGCTAAATTAGTAAAGCACTGTAGCTTCTCGCTGTGTTTATATATTGTTATCAGGGAGGAGTTTGGAATTCTGTTGCAAAGGAAGAAGGTTACAAATATTCTCATCAGAGTCCCCTGCATTGCCTTAGTATTTCCCAGAGCCCAGGACTCTGATGAGTGTTTTATTTCTACTAAATACTTACACACCAGCAATGTGGAGGCACAGAGTTTAGTTATGATAAAATTGGATCCTATTCTTGTTCTGTGGATCTGGGGCTTTGGAAGATAAAATTGTATTTATTAACCTTTGTCCCTTTTTTCCTCAGATGGGTACTATAATTTTACTGAATTTTATTTTTATACAAAAAAAGATTGCAAATGCTTTTCCCGGCTTCTGCTGCATCTTCCAGTACTTCTGCTCTTCTCTCTTTGAGGTTTTTCTTTATCGCTTCTCTACACTGCTTTGCAAGATTGGATGTTAGCATTTGGTCACCTGAGGCTCACGCCTTGCAAATGTTGGCGAATGAGCTCCAGAGTTTTTTGAAGACAGGAGTCCTTCTGTGGCTTTTTCTCTCTTGGCATTCTTCGCACAATCATGGAGGTGCTGAACCAGTCGGTTGTATTCTTCATCGATGTCGTCAATGATGGTATCTTCCCATGTTGCTGCAATGGTGTCAAAGAGTTCCCAGTTGGTGGACATTCTGGGAGTTCTCTTCTTAAACTTTGCAGCCTTTTCTCCCCGTTGCGGGAAGTAGAATTTTGCACGAAGGAGACGGTGGTAAAGATGGTAAAGAAAGATGACCGCCAGGTGTCCGTAATCGTGTCTTCCGCGGGCCGCCGGAGTGGTCCGCAAGCCTAGGGGCTCCCGACCTCACTGTCCCCCCTTGCCGCAGCCGTGGAGCGCTGCCCGCATGCCAGCCCCGGGCCGCCGGGATCCCCACCTTGCCCCCCCCCTCCCCCCCCCCACCCCCTGCCACGCCCTCAGTCGAGCACCTAGGCGCTATTGTCCAGGTGCGCCTGGCACCCCACGGCTGTTCCGCCCCTCTCCGCCACGGGACCCCAGTCAGGCTCTACTCATTGCCCAGCTCCCCACCTCCGCCATCGCTGCCGCCTAGCCGCTTCCCACGCAGCCGCTACCTCAGGCCACAGCCATCTTGCTGAAGCAACGCCCACCTGTCCTTCGCTGTCCTATCACTGTCTTCCCATTGTTCATAGATTTGCTCGAGTGGGCACTAGTACATCTCCATTAGTCCTGTCTCAAGCAAGTGTAACCCAAGGGCATCTGCTTGCTCTAGGAACAGGAGGACCCCGAAACCATTCTTCAGGTCATGGAACTGAGGTCCATAATTGTTACTAGTTTTTGGCATAATAAGTAAATAAAACACGGGTAGCTTGCCAGGCTTTACCGTGTAGGTGGTATGATCTCAGTAGAAGGCTCTCATCTCGAGCATTTACTATAAGATCAAGATTACTGCCCTCCGACGTCCTGATGGATCTATCGCATCTTCCAGAAAGGCAATGGAGAAGATTATCCAGGACTTCTACTCAGATCTCTTTTAATAGCCACCTCCACCTGCCCACATAGCAAATTCTGCAGGATGGATATGTCATTCCCAATGTTCTCCCTTCTGAAATCCAACATGCCATTTCGACGGTAAAGAAGGGAACAGCACTAGGCACCGACAAAGTCAGAACCGAACACCTGAAGAATCTGCCTTCAGTACTCATCAATACACTGACTTGGCTCTTCACACACTACCTGTCTGAATGCAAGGTGCCCTCCCAATGGAAAACCAGCAGGACAGTTCTACTGTTCAAGAAGGGAGACATCCATGACATTGGCAACTATCGCCCCATCTGCCTGTTGTCTGTCATCTACAAGCTGTTTACACGAATCATCCTGAACAGGATTGGCAGAACATTAGACGAAGGACAACCATGCGAGCAAGCTGGCTTCCGAAAAGGATTCAGCACAATCGACCATATCCACACTGTAACCAAGCTTACCAAGATGCCACTCTGTCTCACTGTCATTTATTTAAAGAAAGCCTTTGATTCTGTGGAGACTGAAGCGGTCATCAAAGCCCTAGCCAAACAGAGCGTTCAAACCCAATACATCAAGATCCTTTGTGAGCTGTATTACGGATTCACCACCACGATCTCACCATTCTACAAAGAAGTAATCATCAATGTTAAAAGAGGGGCTCGGCAGGGTGATACCATTTCACCAAAACTCTTCAGCACCACCCTCGAGAACATCATGCAACAATTAGAATGGGAAGGAATGGGAGTGAAGATAGATGGTCGGCAACTACACCACCTCCGCTTTGCTGATGACATCGTTCTAATAACACCAAACATTAGCCAAGCGGCACAAATGCTGGCTGACTTCGACCGAGAATGTGGAAAGATAGGTCTAAGCTGAATCTAAAAGAAAACCATGTTTATGAAAAATGAACTAGTTCCAGAGGACCCATTCACTCTCATTGGAACAAACATCTCTGAATGCAACAGTTATGTGTACCTAGGTCGAGAAATCAACATGATGAATGACCTAAAACCTGAGCTGCGCAGGAAGAAGAGAGTGGCATGGAATGCCTTCAAAGGCATCGCAGAAATAGCTAAAAGGACAAAGAACCTTCGGCTCGGGCACATCTCTTTGACACCACCATTCTCCCTGCATTAACATACGCCTCAGAGACTATGAAAGCAGGATGAGAATGCTATTCGGGTCTCCCAAAAGAGAAATCGAAAGAGCTATGCTTGGAATATCACGCCTCACTCAAGTGAAAGAAGGAATCGGAGCTCCAACCTCAGTCGCTGTTCCAGAGTCAGGGATGCTGTCTCATTTGCCAAGGCATCGAAAATCAGATGGGCTGAACTTTTGTAATGCGATTTGGAGACGACCGCTGGACTAGAGCCGTTACTGACTGGATCCCCACATGATGTCTAAAGATCACATGGCTGCCCACCTACAAGATGGTCAGACTTCTTCGCCAAGACCCTGAATGTACAGTTTGAGGCTCTTCGTATTCCTGAAGCAACCAGATGCCATTGGGCTACACTGGACCGTGATAGACTCAAATGGAAATGTTACTGGTGCCTGCTCGAGCAAATCAATGAATAACGGGATGTGAAGTGATCAAGTGATAAAAATGGTTACTATATTTAAAATTAATATTCAAAATATTTTCATTTTAAAAGTTTTAAATAATGTTTAATATTTTCTGATTTAGGTTAAAGTATATGGTATTTTAGTTGGTTTTTTTTTAGGAATCTCTATACTTATAATTTATATTCCCATCATCAATATATGAAGGTTCTTTTCCCCCCAATATTCTATTGCTAGCTTTTCAAAAAGCTTTTATATGCAGTTACTCAAAGAGAACTGTGATGTTATATTCATTCTGAACATCCCATCCTTTGAACAGTAATTTTTCCATGGAATCAACTATTTCAAAAGTGAAGATATAGTAATGAATGTTTACATTCTATCTACTATGATTCAGGAGATTTCAAGTTCACACTGTATCACTGTATCACTGTCCTCCCGTTCATCATTGATTTGCTCGAGCAGGCACCAGTAACATCTCCATATGTCCTGTCTCATGTAAGTAGAGCCCAAGGGGCCCTGCTTGCTCCAGGAACATAAAGAGCCTCAAACCATTCCATCAGGTCATGGGAATGAGGTCTGTAATTGTTACTGGTATTTGGCATGTCAAATACGACACAGGTAGCTTGCCAGGCTCTGCCATGCGGGGTAGCATGGCCGGGTGTGACCCCCCAAAAAAAAAAGGACCCTGTGGGAATCTGTCCTCTATAAAATCCACCACTGCCCTCCAGCCCACACCCTGTTCTGCAAGTGTCCCTTGGGAAAGACAGTTCTAGACCATCAGTCCCTGCTGTGTGTGTGCGTGTGTTTCTAGACTGTAGCCCCTGGCCTAGGTGTGTATCTGTGTGTGTATGTGTGCATGCGTGCGCCTGTGGCCTGTCCCCCCTCCAAGCCCTCCCAGTAGGCAGCAAATTCAAGCACATGTCTAGGCCCCCAGGTGCTGTCCTTCAGCCTGGTCTCAGCACCTGCACGGAATGGCTGGACCAGCCTCTCGCCCACTGAGGTGCTCTGAGCCCCAGCATTCCCTGATCTGGGTGTGTGGAGCGGCGTGCTGAGGGGCCCAGCCACACCCTCGCCAGGGCAGGCGGATGGCCAAGGGCAGTAAGAGAAAGGACAGAGATGAGGGGCGCTGGCACAAGGGCCAGCACTGGCCCGGCTTCCCTCTGCCCAGGCTGGCCCAGCACATTGGCAGCAGAAAAAAAAAAACAACTTCAAGTCTTTATTTATTTATTTATTTGTTTGTTTGTTTATTTATTTATTTATTTATTGCTTTTTTGGGTCACACCCAGCAATGCTCAGGGGTTTCTCCTGGCTCTGCACTCAGGAATTACTCCTGGTGGTGCTCGGGGGACCATATGGGATGCCGGAGATTGAACCCGGCCCGGCATGGGACGGCCACGTGCAGGGCAACGCCCTACCTGCTGGGCTATCGCTCCAGCCCCAATCTCAACTCTTGGGCCTAAACGTGGCCTAATGGCTTCTCCACACTGCCTGGGATCCTGTGGTGGTTTTCTGTTCCCTGGGCTCACGGTGCCACACAGGATCGTCTGGCTTCACAGCACCACTGTCCAGGAGCAAGAGGCTCAGGCCTGGACACCACAGCCAGGCCATGCTGGAGGCAGAGACCTGCCCCACAACCATCCTCCACGATGCTGGAACGGGCCCCACAGTCCTGAGGATGGGCCTGGCCTGGCTGCATCTGCAGATGGGAACCTTTGCTGTGGTCTGAGCAAACCTCACGGTCTCAGCTCAGGACATAACCTCAAGACTGTGGGTGAAGTTAGCTTCTTCAAGTTGCACTTATTATATTTATTATACAGTTCCCAAATAATGATGTAATTTTCTCATTGCTAAATTCAATATGCAAACTCTAAGACTCTTGCATTATTCCAAAGAGCAAAGATTCTGGCTTTAATATAAAGTAGCAAATTGCACCATGATAAACCCAATGACAAAGCCTCAGCATATTATAAACTTACTTGTTCCTGTAGTTCCCGTGTAGCATTCTCAGCTTGAGCATTCTGTAAGACTTTGGGGTCAACCAAAGGTTCATCTGCTCTTTGATTTTTCCACAATTTGGTGTTTAGATACCATGCTCCATACCTCATCTTAACCCTCTTTGTTTTACATGGATTCTATAAGAAATAACATAAATCTCATGAAATTTGCCCACAGATGGATAGATATGGAGATTATCATGCTTAGTGAAAATAGTCGGAAGGAAAGGGACAGATATAGAATGACTGCACTCATTTGTGGGACATAATTCTAATTGTTAGAAATGGTAACGCCAGGATAGAACTGAACAGTTATTGTAAGCAAAGGTATATATATGGTAACCCCTAAATGTATGTATGGCAAGCCACAATGTGTAAGAGAAGAGAAAGAGAGAGCGAGCCAGAGAGAGACAAAGAGGAAAACTGGGGACATTGATGGTGGGAAATGTGCACTGGTGGAGGGATGGGTGCTGGAGCACTGTATGACTGGAACCTAATCATGAACAGTTTTGTAAATGTCTATCTCATAGTTTTATAATAAAATGTTAAAAACAACATAAATCCAAATTATTTTAGTTATTTTGATTTATAATTTCAATAAAGTTAATATTTAGCTTAGAAAACATTTGCAGGGCTGGAGAGAGAGTACAGCAGGGAAGGTGCTTGCCTTGCATGCACCCAACCCTGGTTTGAATCCTCACCATCATAATGATCCCCTGAGCCCTGCCACAAGTTATTCCTGAGAACAGGGCTAAGCAAAAGTCCTGAGCATAATCAGGTGTGACCCCCAAATCCAATCCGCCCCAAGAGAAAATAGTAGCATTTACTTTGAATTTATAATTGATCCCAAATATTGGAATGTATGTGGGTACATGAATGTTCAGTATTGGATATATGTCAACATGGTGTTCGTGATGACCTTGATGCACTAGTGAAGAATAAGAGGAAGGAATTCAATGTACACTCTCCTTTACTCTCTCCTTTTCTCCTCCAGTTAAAGAGGCAGTGTTGGAGGAAACCATCCACATGCGAGGAGGATCACACCACATGAAACGTATTTTGAACTTTTGCATAGTGACCCTCTGCCTACCAAACAATAGCTCAGTTTTAGTAATAATCACTATGATTTATAAAGCAGGGTTTGTGCGACTGCTTGTAAGTAGATGTCAGTGAGCAATTTAATTAGTTCCAAATGCACCACAACTGTGCTTTAAGCCTCAAGTGTGATAGACAAAATCTGACTGTCCAGCATCAGTTTGCATTTTATCCTTTCGGAAGATAAGAGAGAAATGGAAATATTTAGTGCTTCATTAGTGATGGAATGTAATATTTTCATAAATCTCATGCCACAAAGTTAAGAATGAACAACATCACCAATGTGAGATACACCAGTCAATCGAAAGGGATGAAGGTAATATGTCTAAAATATTAGAACTATTATCAAATATTATGTGTAAAAAACAGAGAGTTCAGTGATCCTTGATCAAAGCCATGGTTGCGACATCAACACCTCCCACCCCCACAAATGAAAATCTATGTACTTTTGACTCCCTCAAATCGGTAATGTTTCTAATCAATATTACAAACAGTCCATCTACACAAATTGTGTATTATACATATGGATATGTGTATACATATTATTATATATAATATACATACACATATATATATTCTGCTCTAATAATCTAATAGTCAAAGATAAGTAAGGAAAACATCCCTGAGAAAATTCTTAGTGACACAGTATAAAGATCTTCCTCTTTATCCCCTTTGCTGGGAGTCAAAGTAGAGGAAAAAGAATAGGTTGGAAAATTTTAAGTAGGACCTATGAAGTCAAGTTTAACTTCAAGGTTTAACTGTAGTTAGAGGTAGTAAATTGTCTTTTTACTTTCAGAGAAAAGAATTCTCCTCAGAGCCAAGGCCCCGGCCTTGAGTGTTGTTGCACTGGAACAATTTGTCTTGTGTGTCTACTTTCAGTAATGATTCATATAAAAGATGCTGCGGACCCATAGTACTTCCTTTTGGAAGATAGTATTTTATTTCTCCTCTCTTTTACTGTGTTCTTTAACCTTCAAAGGAAATTGACACTGAGAAAAAGAAGTTCTGTGTTTATTACCAAGTCAAGAATGAAGGTCTGTGGTCAATAAAATCAAGAATTCTTTATATATAAAATCAAAGACTAGGATCATCCATGACAATTATTGCAATAAAAATCCATATGTATTTTCTATGATAGAACTTAACATAAACACAGAAAATTATGACTATTCAGATACCAACAATAATACTGATTTATAGGCCTGTTTTTGTAACTGAATTTGTTATATGTATTGAATATTCATTCAACAAGTATTTACTAAACATCAAAAATCTCAAGAGATAATATAACTGAGACTTGAATGCAGTCAACCCAGTTTCAATTACAAGCACCCCACTGGTCCCCTGAGTCTGCCAGGAGTGATCCCTCAGTGCAGAAACAAGAATAAACTTTAAGCACCCTGGGTGTGCCCTCCCCTCCCAAAAAGTCAAGATTTATATGAAAAAAGGCTAAAGTATCAGAATTCAGGGCCATTTAAGATTTAATTCAGTTTAATTTTTCAGTCATCTCCTCTTTTACCCGTGGTTTCTGGTGTCTCTGTTCAACGTCTGGTTTCTGGAGAAACTCTGGCTCTTGCATTTCATTTTGCCCCCTGCTCTTTTCCAGCATCAGAGGAGCCTGGTTTGGTCTCATCACGAGCTTGTCAGAGCTTGTTTCCTTCCGGTAGTCAACATCAAACTGTTTCAGGACAAACTCTTCATCGATGTTCAGACTTCCCTGGGAGAATATCATATTACTTAAATAGTCAGGAGCAAATGGTAAAACTCTCCTTGCTCTCTTCTTTAATCCATGGAAACCACTTAGCCCGGGCGAGAGAAAAGGCAGTTTGAAGGAGAGGCAGCTACATGCACAGTCATTGGAGAGGAGAAATATCTGGTGTCCAGAGAATTTTGTCAGTATACAAAGAGACAATTTAGGACCTTCAAAAAGCAATGAGTCCTGGAGGAAAGTGATGGGGTGAGTAAAATACATGAAACAATGACAAGTGTTGTCATTCATTCATTCATTCATTCATTCCTTTTCCAAACTGCTCGTTTAGGCTCAGAAGCAGGAGCAGCAGGAACTCTGGTGCTGTTGTCACTTCCTCCATGACATCCTGCCTGACTCCAGGCCCTACCTGAACAGCCCCTAACATCATACCTGACCCCAGCCCTTACAGCAAACCCTAAAACCCTGCCTGAGCAGCCCCTAACATACTGCCTGACCTCAGCCTTTACAGCAGATCCTAACATGATACCTGATCCCAGTGTCTTATTCCTTCACCAACAGCTCCTAGCATCCTACTGATCCCAACCCCTTACAAGAGTGTGTGTATGGGGGTGGGGGGGCAAAGAGCAGTTAGGATAGAGTATGACAATGATCACTTAACATTCCATTATTCGTCTATTTGCTCGGCGGGTGCCAGTAAGGTTTCCATTTGTCCCTGTCATGCGCCAGTGTAGCCCATTGGCATCTGCTTGCTTCAGGAATATGAAGAGCCTCAAACCATTCATTCAGGGTCTTGACGAAGAAGTCTGACCATTTTGTAGGTGGGAAGCCATGTGATCTTTTGACATCCCATGAGATCCAGTAAGTAACGGCTCTAGTCCAGCGGTTGTCTCCAAATCGCATTATAACTCTGGCCCATCTGATTTTCGACGCCTTGGCAAGCGAGACTGCGTCCCTGACTCTCAATTGTCAATGAGGTCAGAGCTCCGGATTCCTTCTCTCACTTGAAAGAGGCATGATATTCCAACCATAGCTCTTTAAATTCCTCTTTGGGAGACCCAAATAGCGTTCTCATCGAGCTTTCATAGGGCACAGGTCTCTAGGTGTATGTTAATGCAAGGAAAATGGTGGAGTCAAAGAGATGTGCCCAGAACTGGAGGTTCTTTGTCCTTTTAGCTATTACTTTTAAGAGCACTTAAAGGCATTTCATGCAGCTCTCTTCCTCATGCACAGCTAAGGTGCTAGGTCATTTGTCATGTTGACTTCTCAACCTAGGTACACATAACTGCTGCATTCAGAGATGTTTGTTCCATTGAGAGTGAATGGAGCATCTGGAACTAGTTTGTTTTTTATGAACATTGTTTTGTTGAGATTCAGCTGTAGACTTACCTTTCCACATCACGGTCGAAGTCAGCGAGATTCAGCTGTAGACTTACCTTTCCACATCACTGTCGAAGTCAGCCAGCATTTGTGCTGCTTGGCTAATGTTTGGTGTTATTAGAACGTTGTCATCAGTGAAGTGGAGGTGGTGTAGTTGCAGGACTTAACTCCCTTCTTGCCTCAGACAACGCTCAACCATATGGGAGAATTCTGTGTCATGGTTACTATCTTTCCATGGTTACAAACCTCAGGGGAGATCCTAGAGGCTGGCCAGACCAAGGAAGCTCCAGAAATCGTCTCTGCTGTGGAAAGTAAGGAATCTGCAGCTCTGCAATAACTGACAAGGGCACTGAGGTAGAAATTTACTTCAGCCCCGCAAAGAAATGTGGCTGCTCTCTGCTCTTGAGGCCCCAGTGGAGAAACCCAAGACCACCTCCAGCTCGTCGTGGGACCTAATCTCACATGTTATGGCCAAGCTCGGGCTAGCCCTGATGTCACAGGTAAAAATATTAATGCCATCGTTGGTGTGCTTCCTGCTGTCTTAGCCAATCCCAGGACTTCTCAGTAAGTAATGGGGTACCCCAAATGAAAAGTTCTCCAAGTTTTTTCTATCTTCACTCCCATTCCTTCCTGTTGGGTGACAGATGTAGCTAATCTGGGAGCTTTGGTGCTTTGCCCACTCACAGCTTAATCTATTTAAGCCAAGGTTCATTCTAATGAGACCTCTCTTCTATGTAAACACTGCTAGAGGGTGTGGCAGTTACAGAAGTCACCTTGACTGAATAACTTTTGACTTCTACATCTACTAAGACTTCTGTGTTTTCTAGATTAGGCACAGCTCCTCTTAAATACCCACTGCACCCAGCGTGGGACAGTTAGAATTTTCCAGGAGACTACCACCTGGCTACATTGAGACTATAGGAAGATTATAGGAAGGATCATACTAGTTTGCTCTCAAGCAGGCGAGTGTGACCCTTTCAGTATACTGGGAGAACAAGATACTCAGAGTCACCCTGGTGCAGATAATAAATAAGAAGGACCTTGTGGGTACCATCTAGATTACATGAAGCTCATGAAATTAAGAAGTATTACTTTATATTAGCCCTCTCTCTCCAGTGTTTTACATAAGAGATAATCTCGGGATTAGTCCTTGTGTGGCACTGCTCTTCTACACTCTGTTTAGGGTTCTTTGTTGACATGTCACAAATCGGATTACTTTGGTGTATATAAGGGGACTGACTTGAGACCCCTTCGCCTTTTCACTTTCGGCTTTTGGATTTTGGCTTTTTGCTCTTTGGCCTTTTGCTCCTTCTTCTGGATAGGACTCATCTCGGGTGAGATCCTCTCTCTTTGGTGGGAGACTTAGGCTCTTTTGTATGGTCTAAGTTCGGACCAGAGCTAGAGTTTGTTCATTATATTGGAGTGCTGTGGAAGAACTTTTATGCTATTAAAAGCCTTTTTGGAACTGCACCAGACTCGTGAGCTTTCATCTGTTCCCCATCTTCCTTGGAGGTAGAAGAGAATTTCTGTCCTGACACTGTCAGGGACCCTGGCAGCGTCCCCAACACCTTCCCATTCTAATTGTCGCATGATGTTCTCAAGGGTGGCGCTGAAGAGTTTTGGTGAAATTGTATCACCCTGCCAAACCCCTTTTTTGACATCAATGATCACTTCCTTGTAGAACAGTGAGATCCTGGTGGTGAATCTGTAATACAGCTCACGAAGGATCTTGTTGTATTGGGTTTGAACACCCTGTTTGGCTAGGGCTTTGATGACAGTCTCAACAGAATCAAAGGCTTTCTTTAAATCAATGAACGTGAGACAGAGTGGCATCTTGAACTCCCTACAAACCTTAAAGAGCTTGGTTACAATTGTGCTGAATCTTTTTGGAAGCCAGCTTGCTCGCATGGTTGTCCTTCATCTAATGTTCTGCCAATCCTGTTCAGGATGACTCGAGTGAACAGCTGGTAGATGACAGACAACAGGCAGATGGGGCTATAGTTGTCCATGTCATAGATGTCTCCCTTCTTGAACAGTAGAACTGTCCTGCTGGTTTTCCATTGGGAGGGCACCTTGCATTCGGACAGGTAGCATGTGAAGAGCCGAGCTAGTGTATTGATGAGTACTGAAGGCAGATTCTTCAGGTGTTCGAGTCTGACTTTGTCTGGGCCGGATGCTGTTTGCTTCTTTACTGATGAAATGGCATGTTGGATTTCAGAAGGGAGAATGTTGGGAACGACATATCCGTCCTGCAGAATTCGATATATGGGCAGGTGGATGTGGCTATCAAGAGATCCAAGTAGAAGTCATGGGTAATCTTCTCCATTGCCTTTCTGGAAGATGTGAAAGATCCATCAGGACATTGGAGGGAAGTCATCTTGGTTTGGCGAAGGACAGGCAGGCATTGCAAATGCTTTTCCTGGCTTCTACTGCATTGGCCAGCATTTTTGCTCTTCTCTCTTTGAGGTATTCCTTTATCACTTCTCTTCACTGCTTTATGAGCTTGGACATTAGCTTATGGTTACCTGAGGCTCGCACCTTGCCACATTGGTGAATGAACTCAAGAGTTTTTGAAATTCTACATGGAACTGGAGGAGTTCTATAAAGAAGACCACACCTTCTACAAGATCATAGTTGGTGATTTTAATGCCAAGATAGGACCGAGAAGATCAGCCCAGGAACTCCACATCAGGACCCATGGCCTAGAATGGAACAAACAGGGTGAAAGACTGAGTTCATCATGTCAACCAAGACCATTCATGGGAACTCACAGTTCCAGAAAGCTGAATCAAAATGTTGGACATGGGAATCTCCTGGTGGATAGTTCCACAATGAAATCGACCACATCATATTCAATCAATGGTTTTTGCCTGACCAATGTCGCTGTCATCCCAAAATTCTAAATAGGATCGGACCACTGTCTTCTTCATACAAAATTCTACTTCACACAAAGGGGAGAAAAGGTTGCAAAAGTTTAAGAAGAGAACTCCCAGAATGACCACCAATTGTAGCTTTTTGGCACCATTGTGGCAAAATGGGAAGATGCCATCATTGACGACATCGATGAACAATACAGCTGACTGGTTCAGCACCTCCATGATTGTACAAGGAACACCGAGAGAGAGAAAGCCACAAAAGGACACCTGTTCTCAAAAACTCTCGTATGACAATGATAATTTGGAATAATAATTTGGACAGAAACTGAATATGAAAGTAGGTAAAGGGATATCTGATAACTTCTCAGTATCTGTATTGCAAACCATAATGAGAGAGAGAGAAGGAGGGAGGAAAGCAGAGAGAGAGAGAGAGAAGGAAATTACCTGCCATAGAAGCAGGAGCGGGGGGGTGTAGGGAAACTGGGCACATTGGTCTTGGAAAATGTGCACTGGTGGAGGGATGGGTGTTGGAACATTGTATGATTGAAGCCCAGTAATGAACCACTTTGTTTATGTGTACCTCATGGGATTAAAAAAATTGAAAAATAATAGAATAAAATACAAATGGCCAAAAACAAAAACAATGAGAGAGAGACGGGGGAATACTGAAAAGCATTTAGCACCAAGACCCAACTGTGTTTGAAACTCTTACTACAAGAGTTTTTAGTAAGGAGTTAAGAAAAGAATAGTTGGAATCAGGAGGTCTTGTCAAAGGTGGAAATTATCACAAACATGTGGGAGTCAGAGGCTAGGTAAGACAGAAAACGGAACAGTGTGCTAACAATTGTTGAGGGTACTAATGCCAACCTAGAACTGAGCATTAAATAGAGGCAAAAGATACACATCACAACCTTTAATGTATGTTCTGTAATCCATAGTCTGAAAGGGAAGGAAAAGAGAAAGAGAGAGAAAGGGAAAGAAATAAAGAACCTGCCATGGAGGAGGGCTGGGGAGGGGGAGAGAACCAGGGATGTTGGTGGTGGGAGATGGGCACTGGTGGAGGGACGGGTGCTGGAACACTGTATGACCAAAACCCAAATATGAACATTTTAATTGTATATCTTTGTAATTGTAAAAATAAAAAAAATTTAAAAAATAAAATAAAAAAGAAAAGAATAGTTCTTTTCTCCCTTAACTCAATCTGACTTACATTTCAGTCACTTGCCAATGAAATATTACTAAAATAACACAATGACCCATGTCTGAGAGTCTCTGGTTCATCAATAAATGCTTTATTTGGAGGTGTTTAAAAGAGTATGCCTCCCACTCGGCAAGCCTGGCAAGCTGCTCGTGTTGTATTTATATGCCAAATTCCAGTAACAGTTATATTAGGTCATTCCCATGACCTAATATAATGGTTTGATACTCTTTATGTTCCTGTAGCGAGCCGATGCCCTTGGCTCTACTGGCATGAGACAGGACATATGGAGATATTACTAGTGCCGCTCTAGCAAATAGATGATGAATGGGAAGATCGTGATCGTGATGGTGAACACAGTGACAAACTGGCTAGAATTGACTGGTCCTTAAAAAAAATAAGGAAGGGGGCCAGAGCGATAGCACAGCGGGTAGGGCATTTGCCTTGCACGTGGCTGACCCGGGTTTGATCCCGATATCCCATATGGTCACCTGAGCACTGCCAGGAGTAATTCCTGAGCGAAGAGCCAGGAGTAACCCCTGAGCATCGCCAGGTGTGACCCAACAAAAAGAAAAAAAATAAGAAAGGGTGATGATTAAAAATTTTTTAAATCCTTTAATTTGGGAAGAGTGGCAGGCATCACCTTCATCTATAGGATGTCAGAGAGAAGCAGGTTACAAAATAGGGAGGAAGACAAGGAGCTACTTTCATGTGAATCAGAAGTGTCAGAAATGCTTTTTCTTAATAGTTGAGTTTTAGGCATATAAACTTCAACACCAATTCCAATGCCAGTATCAACTTCCCTCTAGCAGCGTTCCATACTCCATTCCCCCACTCCCTGCTTGACAGACACATTACAAAGTGTGGTGGTTGCAGCTGAGAGCTCATGTGTTCAGGGTTGCTGTCTGTGCTTTGGCTAGACCACTCTCTCCCATCACCAGCATAACCAAAAACCTACATATAGTGAAGCTTGTAATCAAACATAATATAGTAAGTAGAATTGAGAAAAATGAATTGCAGGAAGAGAGGGAAAAGATCATCTTCTCATGGAAATGCAAAAGAAAACCAGGAAACAACAGGGTGGGAGAAATGCAGTGTTAGTGAGAGGTGTCAGTAAGAGACATCACTGCTGTAGGATGCGCAGGTGTGATCATCTCCTTAGCATACAGCTAGTGCTCAAAGGGGCAAGGGCAGGTTCCATGGATTAACAGGTCTGCAGGGCAGGCACATAAGGACATGAATTTGATCCCTGATACTGACCCCAAATATAGTCCCAGCAGGTTTGCTGTCCAGAAGCCCAGCATGGCAACCAAGAGTGCAATCTTGGATGCACAGCAGAGTATGCGTGTGCACCACTGCTAAAGTGTGCAAGCCCTGGAGAGCACTAGACTGTGAACAACAGAGCTAAGTGTGAACCCCAACAAACACTAGACTGCAAGTAACAGAGCAAAGTGTGAACCCCAGCAAACACTAGACTGTGAGCAACAGAGCCAAGTGTGAACCCCACAAAGAACTACAAAGAATGTGAGCCCCACAACAAGCATATAACCTTAGTCATTGCAGCAATAATGAAGGGAGAGAAAGAGGGAAGAATTCTGCATTGTGTTTATAATTGGAAGTTATTAAAAGCATATTTTAGGACGTGAGTGATAGTACAGTGGGTAGGACATTTGTCTTACATGTGGCTAACCCAGGTTTGATCCCGGCATCTCATAGAGTTCCTCCACCACCACCGGGAGTAATTCCTGAGTACAGAGCCAGGAGTAACTCCTGAGCATTGCCAGGTGTGACCCAAAAAAAAAATTAAAGTAATATATTTTAATAGCTTAACTACCACTCCAATCCAAGTACTAACCAGGCCTGACCCTGTTTAGCTTCCAAGATCAGACGAGATCAGGCGCATTCAGGGTGGTATGGCCATAGACCCCATAACTACCACTAAACATGCACACACTCACAAAGTAATTATGTGAAGTGAAGGCTGCGTGTCAACACCCAATTATGGTCATAATTTTGCAAAATATATGAAATCATTATGTTACACAATGTTATACATAATTATCCCTCAATACAGTTGGAAAAAGATAGTCACAAACATGAAGCAACAAGCAATGATGTGGGATATAAACAATAAAGATTCAACTTGGCTGCCGGCCAAGCATCCAACTTCTTGGACATTTCATCTATAGGAAACGTTTCTATATTAAATAGTGAGAGCGCCGTGAAGTTCCCTTTAAGACTGATGATTTACTTCAGTGTGTATCTAAACAGAACTTTTAGTTTGATAAATAAGAAAAGACATTTTGATTTTGACATTTATTTACTTACTATTTATTTTGCTTTTTTGGGTTACACCAGCAATGCTCAGGGGTTACTCCTGGCTCTGCACTCAGGAATTACTCCTGGTGATGCTCGGGGGACCGTATGGGATGCCAAGGATCAAACCCAGGTCGACTGCATACAAGGCAAACACCCTACCCACTGTACTATCACTCCAGCCCCTAGATTTTGACTTTTAAAAGTAGGTTGTAGGCCTGGAAAGAAAGTTCAGGGTTAGTACTTGCTTTGCCTACAGCCAACTTTATTTAACCCCAGGCACCGCATATGAACTCAAGGGACTCCAGGCGTGATCCCTAAGCACAGAGCCAGGAATAAGTCCTCAGCATCTCTAGATGTGGCTCAAAAAACAAAATAATAATAATAATAATAATAAATATAGTAATAATAGGTTATAAATATTATTCTGACTTACGAAAAGCACTAGCCCAGTTGCAAAAGTCGCTGACTTCTTTGCACACATTTCCTGGAAGTAGAGGCCTGCCCTCACAGAGTGAGTCCATTTCAGTTGTCTTCTCTTTATAAAGCCATGGACCTGGCTGGAACACTGAAGTCTTCTTGGTGCTTAAGAGAACAAGATCATCAAAGAATTAGAACATGAGGTACTATAAATCCAAATGGATTTCAAACAGCATTTTGGGAAAGGAAATCAAAATTATATTTTAATGTTTCAAAGGCTACAAGGACTAGAGCAAAAGCACAGAAGGCAGAGAGCACTTGCCTTTCCCATGCCCAAACCAGGTTCAATCCCCAGCATCCATATGGTCCCTCAGGTCCCTTAGGAGTGATCCCTGAGCACAGAGCCAGGACATAACCCTGAATATCACTGGGTATGGCCCCCACAAAAAAATTCCTATTTTAATAGGAACTAAGATCAATCCTAGGGCACCTGAGGCTTAAATTGGAAAATATGACAGATGCCCAGGTCAATCCTGAAATTGACCCCTCAGCACAAAGCCGAGTAAAACCTGAGCACAGCCAGTCATAACCCAGAAACAAAACCAAAAACATTTTTTTAAAAATCTGTAACATCTTCATCCCACTCAAAGAAAGCCCCAATAACAGTCACTTCTCATTCCCTTCCCCTATTCCTAAAAGCCACTAATCTACTTTCAGTCTCCATGAGGGCATTTTATCCAGGTGGACATTTTTTATCAAGTGGAGATCACATAATATATGGTTGCTTGTGCTGACTTTTCTCACTCAACATTTTTAGAGATTTGTGTATGCTGTTGAACATGTATCATTAGCTCATTCCTTTTTTGTGGATGACAAACACTTTCGTATATGGACAGGCCTCAATTCATCTATCCCTCAACGGCTGGTGGACATTTGGGTCGATGATACTTTTTAACTAATGAATAACACTGCTATGAACTCGCAGGTACACATTTCTTAAAATTTAGTAGTTTATTGTTACCCCTTCAATAAAGAACCAAGTTTTAATTTCATTCCAAAGGCAGTGCATGTCCCTTGCCTGTTTTAGATTATTTTGGGGCCACCACCCTTCCCTACTCTCTGAGTTCTAGCCGTCGTAACCTCCTCACAGCTCCATGAATTTGTTGCTTTCTCTGCCCAGTAGAACCTTGTACACATCACCCTATTTGACTTCAATGTTTTCTCTCTACCTTCATGGCCCTTATGTTTCAATATATATGTTCCTTCTTTGGGGACACATTCCCAAAGACTATCACCAGAATGCAAACTTTATTCATAGCATCCTGCACCTGGTACTTTTGGCACCTTCATGTTAATTCATATAATCTATTCATTCAATAAATGTACCAGGTATTATCCTAGAAACAAAGATTCAGTTATAAATAAAGTTAAAATCTTGTTCACATAGAGCTAACAATTGAATAGAAAGAGACAGATAGGAAAGGAAATAAACAAAAATATACTAGATTATTTTAAGTAAATATAAAAAAGTATTGTTTTTGGCCACACCTGGTGGTGCTCAGAGCTTACTCCTGCTCTACACTCAGGGATGACTCCTGGTGGGCTTCATGAGCCATAAGCGCTGCAGGGATTGAACCCAGATCAGCTATGTGCAAGGGAAGTGCCCTGCCTGCTGTACTCTGACACAAATTATGGTAATATAAAAAATAAACAAATGAAGGAAAGAAGTGATGGAGATAATGAGAAGGTTTTGTTGTTTGGTAGGTTGGATGGGTATTTTTGGTTGCTATTTTAACACAGAGGCATTCTCTGTACTAAACTTATATTTGAACAGAAACTAAATAGAAAAATGATCAAACCATGAAGATATCAAACTGTGTGAACATCACTCAGAAAAAAGGACCATAGAGCTCAAACACAGAGCACATGCTTTTCATGTGAAAGCCCATAGTTCAATCCCTAGTCTCTTTTTGGGCCCCCAAACACCAAGCTAAGAATAACTCCTCAGCACCATTTGATGTTTGACCACTAAACTGAGAAGGCAGGCAGGCAGGCAAGCAGGCTGATTTGATCCCAGAAACCCATATGGTTCCCTGAGGGAGCACCAGAAATGATTCCTGAGCCTGGAGTAAGTCCTGAGCACTGCTGGGTGTGACCCCAAAAGAAAACAAAGAAACAAACAAGAAAACTACTTGGTGTCTTTCTGTCCTCTTCCCCAAACTCTTAGGTGCCTTTGCTTCTCCAAATTATTCTACAGATGAGGCTCTTAGAGATAACACTTTCTAGAACGTTTCATCAGATCACAGGAATTGAGTGAGGCATTAAGAACAAATACTCACTGTTCAGGACAGACTAATGTCAATTCTTGTTTTGAAAGTCTTGTGGGCTCCTTCCTTCTTTTGCTGATGTCCGGACAAGATGTCCACAGCTGCTCCAGTTTCTTGTCTGGATCCAGAACTTCCAGCACCTTTAACAAGAGCTACAGAGAAGAATTTTGGAGGAGAGAAATATGCAGAGAAGTGGAAAGGAGGGAGTTTAGAACAGACCTACTATCCCCTGACTTGTCCTTCTCAGTTGATCAAACCTGTTCATTAGTATCTGTGCAAGGTCTGGACTGGGTGCTGTGAATAGCACCCACCACCTGGACACCAGCACATGGCCTTTGAACTCCAGTTCCAGCTCCCCAGGTGGGACTGAACAGCATCTCTGGTATGTCCATCCCTGCATTCCTTGCTTCAGCTCTGCTAGGAGTGGCTGCGGGTTCTGACTGCTTCCACGTATTCTTCCTGCTGTTGGAGAATCACCTTCCTCCACTCCTGGGCCTTGGTGTAAACTGCCCAACCACGCCTTTCTCTACAAAAGGCCAGGCCATGAGGTAAGAACCACAGCGACTGAAAGGAATGACCCGTGAACTTTAGTTGGACCCTAAGAAAAGTGCCTGGGAGTTTTGCTGGAAGTGTGCAAAAGAGTGATTCTCAGTCTGAATGTGAATCCAGAGCTGCTGAGAGTCGTTACAGCACCAGCAAAAGAAATCCCCATCATGAGCTGAGGATGCCAGGCCAAAGTAAGTCATCTCACACACAGGCTCTGGGCCCAACCTCCATGACTAAATCTTTAATGAAAGAAAGATCTTGCCTCAGAAAAAAGCCAACACGCTTGTTAGGGTGGTCAGACATGGAAGTAAGATTTATGTTTCCATTTGCCATGTAAGGGGGTAGGAAAATGTAATAGAAAATCACTTACACTATCTTCCCATTGTTCATCGATTTGCTCGAGTGGGCACTAGTAACTTCTCCATTAGTCCTGTCACAAGCAAGTGCAACCCAAGGGCATCTACTTGCTACAGGGACAGGAGGAGCCGAAAACCATTCTTCAGGTTATAGAACTGAGGTCCATAATAGTTACAGTCTTTGGCATAAAAAGTAAATAAAACACGGTAGCTTGCCAGGCTTTACTGTGTATGTGGTATAGTCTCAGTAGAAGGCTCTCAACCTGAGCATTTACTGATGAAACTTAAAGGGGGAAGATCAGGTTTTCTCTTGGATGGAGCTCTGAGGAACTATGGAGTCTGGATGTTGAGAATAACTAACTGCATGATTTGTGCTGGTATCAGTTAAAACCTGTCTAGAACTGTTTACTATGTATAAATGTGAAAGAAATTGGGAAGAACCTTATGCAAAATTCAGTATCCTATAAAAATATTGTGCGGCCAGAAGCAGCTGCGCGCCAAGGGACATGTGGGTCTGGCGTGGGTGGGTCTCTCTCTTCCGGGGCAACTGGCATGGAGGCGGAGGAAAGGGCAGGGCCCAAAACTCCACTCTGAGTCCGGCCAGCATGGTCTCTCTTCTGCTCATGAGAGCAAACCCTTGGAGCAATTTGGACTCGGCCAGGGGATGGCCGAGCCCCCTTACCATGAGGTCAGCTCCATGGGTTGTTTCCACATGGGGCCGGCCGAGCAGTACAGCTGTGGGTCTGAAGTGGATCAAGTGATCAAGAAAATCACTTGATCACTTGAATCCCATTATTCATCGATTTGCTCAAGTGGACGCCAGTAACATTTCCATTGGACCCTATCAAGTGCCAGTGTAGCCCAATGGCATCTGGTTGATTCAGGAATATGAAGAGCCTCAAACCATTCCTTCAGGGTCTTGACAAGGAAGTCTGACCATCTTGTAGGTGGGTGGCCCCGTGATCTTTTGACATCCCATGGGATCCAGTCGGTAACAGCTCTAGTCCAGCCGGACCACGAGAGCGACTTCCGACCCGAGTCCACTGGACTAGTAGAAAATAATTGATTGGAAATTCTGGTTGTTCTTTCGATAGAGTTCTATAGTCTTCTCTGCCATTGATGGTTCATTCATCCTCGCTTCACAAATATTTGGTTTTTTATTTCTTTTTTGTTTTGCCAGACTCACATTTGAAAAAAATATATATGCCCAGTGAAAAATACATATTTGTTGCAACACTTGGTACAATAGACAGGATACGGAAGCAACCAAATGTCCAGTCATAGATGAGTGGATAAAGCATATATACACAATAGGACGCTACACAGCTGTAGTACTCATGAATTATTGGTAAGTTGTGGTATATATACGCAATGGGACACTACACAGTTGTAGCACTCCGCACTTCACAGCACAACTTCTATGTGTTGATGGGCTGGAGCACCCTGTTCTGGAACAGGAGTCAGAGGTAGAAGAACAGATATTGGATGATTTCTCTCATCTGTGGAACTAGACACAAAATAAGGCAATGACAGTACTGAGCAACACAAACCTTAGACAATAAAGCTGATCACCAAGCAGAAGTGGGGAGGAGAAAGACAGAAGGACGGAAGAACAGCCAGAGGTGACAGGGGACAGCGGTGGAGGGTCCTGGACACTTAGGTGGTGGTGGGATACTCTGTGTATCGACAAAGAGAAGGGGAAGACTTTCCCTGGGAGAAAGTCAGGGTTTTCCGTGCGACTCTCACTCTGCAGGAACTCCAGGCACCAGGACACTTAGGATTCGGAGCAGGCCCTTCCCCACCGGGACCAGCTTACCTCCCTGGGGAGGTCTTCCACTGCCCAGCACAGCGCCCAGAGCTGCCCACTCAGCTGCGCCTCTGTGCGAGCCGAGCAGGACATGAGTCTGGAGAATACATCTGCCTCCTGTTGCCTGATCAGGGGGTAGCTGGGGGCTCCGTGATGGATGCGGGGAAGGCAGCCCTCCTGCAGCCCCAGGCCTGGCGGGCAGCCAGAGCTGAAGTCGGCCGGTCCTGTCACAAAGATCCAGCGCTGGCGGTTGAGAGGGGCCGAGTGGTGCTTCCTGGCCCCCAGACTTGGCGAGGCCCCTGCCAGGAGGACCCTCCCAGTACCTAGAAGACAGACAAGGGGCCACCACTGCAGCGCCGAGGGTGTTAGGGGGTTGTCTCTGTCATTTGGGGCGCTGTGGAGGTGTGCAGGGGTTCATGTGGAGGAGAGCCGACAGTAGACCAGTTTGTGGCCCATTATCAGTAAGCTGCAATGCACTCACTCCCCACAAATATCCTTATAGGCCCCATTCTTGGCCTGTGCCCTGCTACGCTTTCATGGACTGTATGAGTGTATGTTTCCTTTCTTTTTCCTTCAGTTCTTGGAGCTGAGTGCTCACTCCTGACTATCAGGAGTGCTCAGCTCTCACTCCTGACTGTGCTCAGGGATCAAACCCAGGTCGGCTCTATGCAGGACCAGAGACTTCCCTGCTAACTATCTCTCCAGCCCTTCCTGCCTTGGATGTCTAATGCTGAACTAGGTGCAACTATGGAAAGAGTGGGCACAGCCACCCTAAGGCCTTTGGAAGAACTTGAAGGTTGTAACTATGACACCAAAGCAGATAGTTGTCTTACCTGGTTGTCTCCATCTTTGAAGCAGAACAAACCAGCCACGGACTACTTTGTGATAGGTGTCCCTTCACCCCTGACCAATGGTATAACATTCTTCTTCCCGGGCAGACCCTCTTAACTCCTAGCCCCAGCCTGAGAGTCTGACGGCTTGGGAGGGATGAGAAATCCACTACCTCGGGCTCCTGGCACTGGGTAAAACTCACTTTCTTTTCTATTACTTGCTTTGCTTTTCTTCTCTCTCTCCTTCCTTCCTTCCTTCCTTCCTTCCTTGCTTGCTTGCTTGCTTCCTTCCTTCCTTCCTTCCTCTCTCCCTTTCTTCCTCCCTCCCTTCCTCCCTCCCTCCCTCCCTTCCTTCCTTCCTTCCTTCCTTCCTTCCTTTCATTGCATCAAACCTTATCTGAGAAATCGACTTGTGAATAGGGAGCACATTGGGTCTGGAATAGGTCCCTCTGCTAGTTTCTTTATTCCCTTATCCTACATCCCAGTCTCATGGCTCTCGGTTGCACAGGTAAAGACACGGAGAGGAGTTGGATGTGCACTCTTGGCTTGTGTGATCCAGATGATATCCTTTTTGAGACCATGCATGCCTTTATATAAAGTAGCATCTATGTGTTTTTTACCTGCTCAGTACTATGTTTTAAAGATACATCATGTCTCACAGTATAAATCTAATCCATTACCAATGGCTGCCAATACTGTTCATCTTTCCATTCTCTTTGTGGAAGACTTGACTCGAGGGCCCCTCTGGGACTCTCCTTTATCATGGAGAGGGACCCAGGGGGACTCGGTGGGAAGAAGCTGCTGCACATGACAAGTCACTCCCACAGCTCAGTCGTCCAGGCTCAATCGTTTCTCCCTAGGGTTAAAGGTTGCAGTGGATAATATGTGAACTGCCTGAAGCCCATAAACCTGGCATTTGATCAAAAAAGGGTCAAAATAATTTACATATCCTGAGTACTTTCTAATAGGCACCTTTCTAAGTGTTTTGCATGTGTTAAATTACTTACATTTTATAATAAGTCCATGAAGTACAGGCACTGGTCTTATTTTCACCTCCAGAGAGAAAAGACATTGGTGGGGGGAGCTCATTCTGGTGCCGGTGTGGCAAGGAGCACAATATTCCAATATTGCAATATTCCAACACTAGCCTGAAACTCTAGCAGTGTAGGGATTGTAAATTGTGAGGCCTCAATAAGAATTAAAATAATAAACAGAAGTCCTAAATATCCATACTATGAGGGTAAAAGGGGAAAAAATAGAGTCACAAAGAACTTAGGAAACAATCGTCCCAAACTAAAAAGTCATGGAGCTGAGCTTTACAGGGAATGGTGTGACACCATTGTTCTGCGGTGTCTAACAGTGTGAAAAGTTCATATAAACAATCTGGAACAAAACCCAGGAGCACTAGGAACACAACATTCATATTTCCATCAAGCTGCAACTGGTATAACACCTGCCTTTTTAGTTTACTGGGGTTTTAGCTTCATTTTCTTTTTAACTTTTTTTAACTTTTTTTCCTTTTTTTTTCTCTTTTTTTTTTCTACAACTGCCCTCTTTAGACAAGTCCTACATTCCCTTAGTCAAAGTCTCTTTATTCCTGCCATCTTTCTTTTTTTTTTTTCTTTTTGGGTCACACCCGGCAATTCTCAGGGGTTTCTCTGGCTCTGCACTCAGGAATTACTCCTGGCGGTGCTCGGGGAACCATATGGGATGCCGGGATCGAACCCGGCCGGCATGGGCCGGCCACGTGCAAGGCAAGCGCCCTACCCGCTGGGCTATCGCTCCGGCCCCTATTCCTGCCATCTTTCCTTCCTTTCTTTTTTTGTTTCTTGTCACACCTGGAGGGTCTCAAGGCTTATACAGACTTTGTGCTCATAGGTCACTCTTGTAGTGCTCAGGGGACAGTATGTGGTGCCAGGGATGGAACCAGGACCAGCCATGTGCAAGTACCTTACCCCTCTACTATCTCTCCGGGTCCTCTTTGCTTTATTTTTTTTCCTTTTAATTTTTAAAATATCTTATTATACCACCGTTAGATGTATAATTACAAGATGTTCATGTTTGAATTTTGGTTCTACAGTGTTCCAACACCCATCCCTCCACCCCCTGCCCATCTCCCATCACCAATGTCCCCACGTCCCTCCCCCTTGCCCCAGCTTGCCTCCATGGCAGGTTCTTTATCTCTCCTCTCTCTCTCTCTCTCTCTCTCTCTCTCTCTCTCTCTCTCTCTCTCTCTCCTTCTCGCTTCCCTTTCTTACACATTGTAGATTGTAATATATTCTAGAACATGATTGGTTCCACTAGTTTGATGTACCAGGTCTGGCCACGATGACCGAGAGCCCCAAGGCAGTTCGTGGGTGGGGCCACCAGGCCTCTGGGATGGGTCAGAGAGGAGAAGGGGTACCCCAGCTCCATCTCCATCTCACAGTGACTTCCGCCTCTGAGAGCCACCTACCTGGGCTCGAACTTGGCTGCTCTGAGCTGGTCTTGAGATCAGTGTTTCTCTTGCATGGGTTCTGATGAGCTGTGGGGTCGGACTGTGATAAGGTGTCTATTATGGTGAGCGAGTCTCATTCAGCTGCTTCCGAGGCCCTACAGAAGTGATGGGCCCATTCCCAAAACCCATCTTGCCTCCTGGGAGCCTCATGGTCAGCTGAGCTAGGTGAGGACTGGATGGCAACTCTCCCCTGTGCGTCTGAGTCTCTCATCTTTCTCTCTATCTCTATTTCTGTCTCTGTATTTCTCTCTCTTCTCTTACACCTTGTGACTTGCCTTACGGTTTATGTGCAACTATCAATGTGTATATTCATTAGTGAGTTTCAGTGTGACATTATAGTTCCTCATTACCCATCAACTTCCCCAGTTTTTCACAACTACAATGATCATTATGGTGTACAGATGTGAAAGATCCTGGGAAGGATCTGGTCCTAGCCTACTTTGTTATCTAAGCCTCTTGAGCGGCTGTGCACAGTCACAGCTGTGCGTCTGGTCTGCCCCTTGTCAGGTTCATCTGCTTGTAGAGTCTGCGAGCCCATAGCCAAGCCCACCAGCATGGAGAGGGAGGAGCCTATATCCCTGCTCCAATTCCAGCCAGCATGGCTTCCCCCCCACATGACTGCTTTACCCTAGGAGCTTCATTGGTCTCAGCCAGGGACTAGCCAATTCCTCAGACACTCCATGGGGCTGCTCCACGTGGGCTGGGCAGCACAGCTGTGCATCTGGTCTGTCCCTTGTCCAGTTCATCTCTATTGTTACTATTTTTGGCATATCAAATACACCAGGGGTAGCTTGCCAGGCTCTGCCATGGCTCTGGGTTCATCCCAGGGGGCCCAGTCTTTTCTTTTCCTATGTCAGACCATCCACCATTCAAGGCCCACAGGGGCAGAGCCCTGGGGGTGTAGACAAGCCTATCTCCTGTCTGCCACCTGCCAACAGCCGGGTACCGCAGCCACACCTGCAACACCTGGAGGAGCAGATGACCCCTTTGCTTTATTTTTTAAAGGGTCCTTATAGAATGGCACTTGGACTGGGCCACACCTGGAGATTCAAACATCAAGGGCAGTACACAAGGACCAGTACAATACCAGGGCTACATCTGGCGCTTCTCAGGGGGACCAGTCAGGAAAGTAAATTCAGGGACCCCAAGTGTGGTAGACAGGTGCTCTGTGACTTGAGTCATATATTTGCCCCCCCATTTCTACTTTTTTCTTGTATATTTTAGGAACTTCTCAAAGACTGAGTCTGTGTGTGTGTGTGTGTGTGTGTGTGTGTGTTTTAAGGACACACCCTTTTTATGAAGAGCTAGGTAAAAGAGCACAAAGTGATGAGTATACCCAAAGTTGCTCTCTGCAACTAATAAACTGCTTTGGGGAAACAAGACGCCCACAGAACACATGATTGCTAGTGTTTATATGGTTCATATTCCTAATTGCAATACAGGTGTTCTGTGCCTTAATGCTTGCAACAATGCTATAGGCTTATTCCTTTTATTGAGTCCATTTACAGAAGAAACCTGAGCTCAGACGCCATGACACTAGCCAGAGAGCTGACCCCACTCAGGCTTCCTGATCTCAGACATTGCTATGGTTTAACCACCACAGCAGCCAGATCTCATCAATAGCTCAGAGAATCAGCCAAGCCTATGACTCCTCTGGATATGAGCTGCTGCTGCCAAACTAGAAGTGAGTGCTGAAAGTAGGTACAGGGGGTCAGAGCAAGAGTACAGCGGCGAGGGGCACTTGTCTTACACACGACCAATCCCCGGCATCCCTTATGGTCCCCGAGCACCACCAGGGGTAAGCCCTGAGTGCAGAGCCAGGAGTAACCCCTGAGTCTCACCAGGTGTGACCCAAAAAGAAAAAAAGAAGGTAAGGAGATATACATGATTACCGTGCAGTACCTGCATTGCAAACCACAATGAGCAAACAGGGAGGGAGAGAGACAGAGACAGAGACAGAGAGAGACAGAGAGAGAGAGAGAGAGAGAGAGAGAGAGAGAGAGAGAGAGGGATGGGTGCTGGAACACTGTATGACTGAAACCCAATCAGGAACAGCTTTGTAATGGTCTACTGCACAGTGATTCAATAAAAATTAATTAATTAAATTTTTAAAAGCTTGTGGTTGACATCCTGCCATAGTGACCCCCCACACCGCACTCACACTGACAGCCACCCTGACAATGCCTTAACACGGAGTCAACACGCGCACAGTGACCAGCTGGGTGGTCCAAAGCCCCAGCTGCAATGGAGTCCTCGCAGGAGCTGGTGGCTCCTGGGCCAGGGCGGCCTGCAGGCTACAGCAGTGGCATGAGATGGGGCAGGAGCGGGTCACCAGGACCAACCCTTCACCTAGAGGAGCGGCCAGGGCTGTTAACTGCTTTCTATTACCATCAAATTAGTGTCTGGAATTGAGAAGGAAAACACAGGGGGAGGGCTCTCCTGGCCAAGAGCCCCCACCCACCTGCATCCCGGGCGCCCCACGCGGCACCCACCGACTGCTCCCTGCCCCCTGAGAGGGGCACTCACCTGAGGCTCGGCGCTGCTGGTGCTCTGGGCCCTCCTGCGCGTCCCAGACCGCGGTGCTCTGTGTTCCCGACGCTTGGGGCTTGGGTCGCTAGGAGACAGCGCAGCCTCCGCTGCCCAGACCCGCCTCCCATTGCAGAGCAGCCTGCAGGCCCCTTCTCCCGGGTAGCGGGCCCCTGGGTTCCCTGGGTCCTCCGCAGTTCTCTGAAGGTCATGGACGTGCACTTTGGGTGGCGTGAGGGAGTGACTGGGTCGCGACTGCGTTTTGTCGGGGCTCTTTCGTGGCCGAAACCTGCTCTAGATCGTGCCCTTCGGTTTCCTTACCACCAATTTGGGGGAATGTTTGATGAAGCAAAGAGGACGGCAGGCAGCAGCAGAGAAAGGGCGAAAGAAAGAGGAAGGAGAGGGAGTGTTCGGGAAGGTTTCCCGGAGCTGTTGGAGCTCGCAGGACCCCGGGCACTCAGGCCTGGCGCTGTTGGGGCCTTCATGGCAGTTGAGGAGTTCTTCCTGTCTCTCTCCAGGGTGACTGATGACATCTACCTCCCAAGCGAACAGCAGCCACGTATTTTCCAGCAAGCCCATCCCCAAATGATCACAGTGGTGAGACTGGCTTTTGCACGGTGTAATCACCTTTGTGGTTATCTGAAAATAAATGTCCTCAACCTCACGCTCTGGGTATTGGTCAGCTTCTCCTTTAGGGGTCTATTAAGTAGTGCCTGGAGAGTGTTAAATGGTCCCTTTCTGCACCTCACTTGCTGTATGTTCTGAATGTAATATGTAATATGTAATATTTCCAGTAATGGAAATATTACTGGCGCTCCGCTTGAGCAAATCGACAAATAACGGGATGTCAAGTGATCAAGTGATCAAGTATATATATTATATATATAAAAGAAGTCTTGCAGTTCTGTGCTACTTAAATAAACTAGAGAGCACCATGGAAGCAAAATAAGTCAGAGAGAGAAGGACAAATACTGGATGATCTAACTCATCTGTGTGATATACAGAGAAGCAAAACAAGGGACTTCACAGCAACAAAGGATGACAAATCCTTGACCCTAGATTACAAAACTGAGATTACGAAACAGGACAAGAGAATGGCAGGGGGAAGTGAAGAGTGGACTGGAAATAAGGGTTTTTTTAAGCATTAGAAGCAAGCATCATTTGCAATGTCCTTTGGGGACTTAAAATCTCAGCTGTGTAATGAAATTAAAACACGATAGTAATAAAAAGGAGAATTTTACAATGGCACCAGGTTTTTAATGTCCATTTACTGTTATTTCTTACATGGGTATGATTCTTTTTTTTAAATCAAACGTCATTTGTGGGGGTGACTAGAGATAGCTCAGCGGCAAAGTGCCTGCCTTGCGAGCATGAAGTTACAATTATGATCCCAACACTTCCCACAAGTCCCCAGCCTGATGCTCACACGGGCTCAGCAGTTTGGATCCCTGGAACCTCCACAAAGTGTGTGGTCTCCAGGGCTTTGCAGCCAGTATGGACCAACACCACAGTCCAAATGAGGGATGCCTGGCAAATGCTGAATGGAAAGCCATGGCAGCACCAAGTCTGGAAGTGTGACACCCCAGAGAACATGTATGTGAGCACCCCACAAAACCCAGCGAGCACTACTACCGGAACACGTTCAGTTCCACAAGTAAGAGAGTGTGATCTCACCTCCCCACTCACCTCAGGCCCTTTGATCAAATGTTCAAGCCCAGCACCAGGTGTGCATGTGTGTGTATGTGTGTGAGTGTGTGTGAGTGTGTGCAAGTGCAACCCTCTGTCATCACACCAGTAAAGAGAGTGAAGGAAAGAGAAAGCACTGTGTTTTGTTCATTCATTCTGTTACTCCCAGAACTAAGTCCCTCTCAGAAATTAATATCATTGACAGAGATTATTCCTGCTCTGCCACAACTGTACATAGTTAATACTAGAGAAACTTCTTTAATAGGACTAAACCTTTGTTTACACCGAGGGTTGAGGGATGAAGTCAAAGAAGCTGCTCAAGTAGAACTGTAATGCAGTGTTGACATATTGGGGTAATTAGTTTCAGCTAAGGACATGAAGAGATAAAGATAATATCTCAAGCTCGTACAAACAGTGGAGGAACCTCAGAGTAACCAGAGCTTGACACTGAGTCAAGCAGAAAGGATGTTGACTCATAAACAAGCTGAAGAAGAGGAAACATCAGTGACCAAGACCCTCCTGAGTTAGAATCTCAATAACACTGGGCAAGGAGTTTGCAGATTCTGCCTTCAGTAGCCTCTTCAGTAAAACAGACCAAGCTAAAGGGCTTCCCTCAAGGTCTACAAATAGCTCCCTGCCCCTCTGTTTCTGACCTCTCTGGGAATTACACTGGCATCATCAATTTGGATGAAGGCCAATCTCTTCTGTTTATGTAAAGAGCTCAATCTTCACAGTCTAAGTTCCAAGGTTCCTCTGAGACTAGGGATGGCAGGGGTTTACCAGGCAGATCAAATGGACAGAGGCATGACCTGTGTCCACTTTGTCCCTCGCTGAGTAGAAACTACATTATCTCTGCTCCAAGTCTGATCTGCTGGCAGCAGTACCTCATCTTCCCAGAAGTATTCCTATCCACCCACGGCTAAAAGGAAACTTTTGGTGGGTGGGAGGCTGGAGGAAGTACAGCAGGAAGGGCACTTGCCTTGCAAGCCGTTGATCCAGGTGTGATCCCCAGCACCCCATATGGTCCACCCAACCTACCAGGAGTGAGCTCTCTGAGCACAGCTAGGTATGGCCCCAAAACAACAAAGAGAAACTTGTCTTCTCTCCTTTGCTCTGATATAACTTCCTTTCTTCTCTTCCTTCTTTGAAGTATCAAGTATTTCGCATGCTTGCAGGACTTCCGAAAATTTTAGTTCTTGTGACCCCTTTCCTCCCAAGAGATTTGTTTTGTCTTGTTTTGGGGCAATGCTCAGGAATTAATCCTGGCTCTGCACTTAGAAATTACAAGGCAAATATGGATATGGGGGATCAAATCTGGGTTGACCAGATACAAGTCAAATACCCTACCTGCTGTACTATCGCTCTGGCCCCTTGTTGAGAATGTTTTATGCAAGCCTTTTTTTTTTATAGGAACATAAAATAGATATACAAATCAAACATTTACTGCAAACAAATCACAGAGGAATTTATTTTTTGTTGTTTGGGGGCCACAACAAGCTGTGCTCAGGGCTTATTCCTGGCTCTGCACTCAGGGATCACTACTGAGAGGATTAGGGAACCATACGGGGTGCTGGGGATCAAACCCAGGTGGGCCACATGCAAGGTAAGTATGTTACCCATTGTGCTATTGTTCCGGCCTCACAGAGAAATTAGTTTTAAAGTAATTTTTTAAGTCATGTGATTCCCTGTGGGGTCACAACCCCTGTATAAGAAGCCAGTATTCAAAGGGCATATAGATAATGTATAGGCTTTGTAGATTACTTCTGGGTTATCCTACTTCCCCACTGTGTAGCAGCTACTCACTTGGGGGAAATGGCAGCACCCAATTCAACAGATTGGGCTCTGCTTAGTATAAACGATTTTTACCCAATTCCACCCAGCACTGCTTCCATTTAGGCGTAGCCCAGCCCAAGTCAGCCAGAACATGGAGTTCCCTAGGGCCTGACTCAGACTGCTCAGGACCCAATACAAGCTTCATAACTGAGAGGGGGAAATTCTCAGTATTTATCGTTATAATGTATCATTGTTTGGGGGGAAGGGGTTCTGGTTATCCCGGTGATCCTGGTGGTTCTCTGCCATCAGGGACCAAGTTCAGTGTGAGGGCCAGAGAAGGCAGAGCCACTCCAGCTGGGGCCTGAGGTACCAGCACATGAGGACTGCTTCTGGCCATGCTTGGGAGACCATGTGACATTAGAAATGGAAGTGGGGTCAGGAGCACACGAGCCATGAATATTTACTGAGTGCTGTTTGTCTGTCCCCATAATTAATGTTTGAGTGGGTGGTTTAGGCAAAACCTGGCTGTGTTTGGGTTTGTACCTGACTCAGGTCTTAGGATCATTACTGGTGGTGCCTCGGAGACCATATATACAGTGCCTGGGATCCAACCAGGCTCAGGCACATGCAAGGCAAGTGTGTTATTTCATGTGCTATCTCTCTGACCCACCCATATTAAAATTTTAATTTTAATTAAATAACCACCAAAATTAAATAACCATCGAAAGTATTTCAGGTGGTTTCCTTTACCACTGAATCTGAATTGTATTTCTCTCCAATTATGTGCTACTTTCTTCCAACAACAAGGAGTTGTTCCTTCAACAACTTGACATGTTGCTTTAATTTATGTCCAGTCTCTGTGAAACCTGCTGGGCAGAACCCAATTCATCCATGGCCCAAACTCCTGGGTTTGTCCTTAAAATAGTTAGACTTGGCGCAGCTCAGCCTCATGTTGAGCGGCCCTATGGAGTTCCTGGGGGAAAAGCAAAAGGCTCTGCCAGTGCCTGGTGGTGTCCTACATAGCTCCCAGGGCCTGCTCGCCATGCAGGCAGCCGCGCATGCTGGACTGGGAGCAAGGATTGGGGGCCTCCGCTTAGTCCCCAGCCTCCGGGCTCAGTGGGTGTGGCCCTGAGCTCCAGCCACCACAGCCAACCGCGCAAGACAGAGACTCCAGATCCACAGCTGTGCAGGCATGCAGCAGGAGCTGCCACGGTTTAATCTTAGACTCAATGTATTTTAGCACCAGGTCCTTTCAGGATCTTTCTCACTTGTACACTTCAATGATCATTCTATTTCCATCAAACTGGGGAGGTTATGAGAATGAGGAATTATGATGTCACACTAGAACTCACTATTAAGTAATCAGACAGATAGATACATCATACATTATTAGTATCCATAGGACCAAGCCATAAAGTGTAATAGAAGAGAGATTGGGAAATACCGGGACATAGACAAAGAGATAGATAAGTAAAATGCGCCTGCAATGGGAGCAGGCAGGGTTTGGGTGGGTGTGTTTGGGAATTGGGTGGTGGGAATTGGCACTGGTGGAGGGATGGATTCTGGAACACTGTTGTAGAGACCCAAACATGAACATCCTTGTAATTCTATATCTCACATGGTATAATAAAAATTAAAAAAGATGAAAGAGAGACAGAGAGAGACAGAGAGCGAAAGAAAATGCCTGCTCTAGAGCTGGGAGAGAGGGAATGTGGGGACATTGGTGGTGGGAATGGGGCACTGGTGAAGGGATGGGTGCTGGAACAATATATGACTGAGACCCAATTATGAACATCGTTGTAATAATGTTCTCATGGTGGTATAATAAAAAATTTTAAAAAAAATAGACTTTACTTTTGTCTAAAGTGATAATATGCAGTAGGAGATGGACCAGGTCCACATTGAAAGGATTTAAACTTCCCAAGTCAGACACATCTTCCCTGTTTTTCATACAAAGCCTGGTAAACTTTTTACCTACCTAGAACTCTATCATGTTGTGGCAGGTTCTAATCTGTGTCTTTTCACACTTCACCTTTAATCACCTCATTACATGACAGACAACAGGAAAAAGCTCTAGCCTAGTCTAAGTGATAAGACATCTCAATTGCTACGAAAACAAAGGAACCCAATGAAAGGTGCTGATCCTGCAATGAATCATTTAATATCTATTTTCATTATTTTTCTTTAAAATTCTTCTTATAGTTAAGCTGTGTTGAAAACCTGAGTAACCGGTATGACAGGTTTCTGTTGCCTGGGACTATTAATTAAAATCTCCTATCACACTAAAGCATTTTATATGTGAACAAACTGATTATTCCATTTTCTTCTGGTGTGATAACTTCTTCAAGTGTGCCATGAGTATGAATATTTAGAGTATTTTAGAGAATCATTTAGAATCATTTAGAGAATCATTTAGAATCGAGTTCTGGCTTTTGCTATTTAATAGCTTTGAAACCTTCAGCAAGTCATCTAACCCATTTGTGATTCAGCATCCTCTCTATAAAAACAAGAATTTAGGTTTTGTGAAGCTCAAATGAGTTGTCATTTGTAAAGTAATTAGAAAATAATGTAGTTAAACACCAAATAAATAATAAGGCAATAATTCAAAGGATTTCCGAAAGGGGAAATCTAAATATTCATTGACTGACCTGTGAAATGTGGTGATGAGACTGTGAGATCCGAGGGAAACGCTTTACTTTCCCTCAACAGGTGGATCATTTTGCTTGAGCTCTTAGCTGAGAATCAGTAGCTGTGCCTAGTTACTTGCTTTATGATTGTGGGCCTCTTATTTAGTCTCCTGAGATCCTTCAGGGCTTTTTTGTTTAAACATAATACAACATAATACAAACTGCTCCCTTCCGGGGCGGGGAGCGATAGTCCAGCGGGGAAGGTGTTTGCCTTGCACACAGCTGACCTGGGTTCGATCCCCAGCAACCCATATGGTTCCCCCAAGCACCGCCAGGAGTAATTCCTGAGTGCAGAGGCAGGAGTAACCTCTGAGCATTGCCAGGTGTTACCCAAAAAGTAAAAAATAAAAAACTGCTCCTTCCATGGCCTGAGCAATAACAGTAGGTAGGGCACTTGACTTGGGTTTAATCCCTAGCACCTCATCTGGTCCCCTGAGCACACCAGGAGTGATTCCCTGAGCACAGAGCCAGAAGAAAGCCCTGAGCACCACCAGGTGTGGCAAAAAAAAAAAAAAAAAAGCCGAAATCAAAATCAATTCTTAGACTGTGGGCTGTGCTTCCTCTGATGGGGTCTCCTGACTTCAGGATCTCTCCAGGTGGCCTCCATCGCCCTATTGCCAAATTGAACATTCTAACATGTTGATTGAACCACAAGGAGCTAAAGGAAGGGAGGTGCCCAGCTGTAGTCGAGCCCAGAGCTGACACAAAATAATCAGTTCTGTCTCAGACTTCAGAAGAATCAGGGCACAAAACCAGCCCAGGTCCAATGAGAGAGGAATAAACCATCTTCAGCAGGAGAACAGCAGGAACCACCACAAAGAAAGGAAAAGTTGTTGCAGTCAACATGGAAGACAGCCACCAACCAGCACTGTAAAACTTGGGTTATTTTATTTATTTTTTATTTTTTTACAATTACAAAGATGTTCATGTTTGAGTTTCAGTCATACAGTGTTCCAGCACCCATCACCCCATCAGTGCCCATTTCCCACCACCAATATGCCCAATTCCTCCCCCCTCCCCTAGCCTGCCTCTATGATAGGTTCTTTATCCTCTCTCTCTCTCTCTCTCTCTCTCTCTCTCTCTCTCTCTCTCTCTCTCTCTCTCTCTCTCTCTCTCTCTCTCTCTCTCTAGTCCTTCTCTTACATTGTGGATTGCAATACATACATTTAGAAGTTATCCGGTGTATCTTTTTGCCTATATTCAATGCTCAGTTCTAGGCTGGTATTATCATTTTCGATGATTATTAGCACACTGTTCCCTTCTTGGGTTATTTAAAACATTCACACTTAGTACACTGACACCTCCAGCATAAATGTGGAAACAGCTCTCAATGACTCTCCTTTGAGTTTAAAATTCATATTCTAAATTGAAGGTGGGGCACAAAAATCACTTCTTGCTTGTCCTAACCCTTGAGTCTGCAAAGTAAGCTCTTTCTTCTTTTTCCAAGTCCTGGAGAATTGTGTAATTTAAAACAGGCACCAACAGTCATTCGTTCATAAGGGCACTTGTTCTTCTCAGTGAAGGAAGTTCTTCCTCTTTCTGAGTTCTGGATTATTGTGTAATTTGCATCAGGCACCAATAGTTACTCATGAGAAGGGCACTTGTTCTCCCAAGATAAAGTATTTTGAGTTTAGGCACAGAGAGGTACAAACCACCTGGGAAATTCCTGATTGTCTTTCTGCCAGGAAGCTGCTGCCTGATCTAACCACGGGAGCTACCGTCTCATACCCCAGAGAGTGAGTCGAGGTGGTTAGTCTGGGTGTCCCCACTGCCTCCTACTCCTATAGAGTGACCCAAGGTGGTTAGTCTGGGTGTTCCCCCACTGAATCTTACCCCCAGAGAGTGACCTGAGGTGGTTAGTCTGGGTGTCTGCCACTTAGTAGCTAGTCCCTATGTGCAGAGGTCAAATCACAACTGCAGGTTGAGTTGGTTCCATGCCACACACTCACATTCACACACACAAACATAGACTAATAACACCAGTGATCAGAAGAACTGACTGATTCATGAGAAATGAGGAGGAGGTCCCAATGACTTTGAAAAACTTGTGTGAGAATTTGGGCACTCTTAGCAAAAATGCCTTATCAGTAGCTGTCAGGGGCTGGAGATCATGGAACCGAACAAGATGGTCAGGCCACATGCTAAAACGCACCCACTTTATAACAGAAAATAACTGCAGTGTCAAAGACTGATATTTGGGGAACAGGAGGTTTTTCAGCAGTCTATATTCTGTATTTCTGAGATTTATGGAGACTAGATTATCTACTTCTGTAATTAGGTCCTTTTTATAATCACTTGGCATTTACATTTTTAAAAATCTAGTCTGGTCAGCTTTCCTAAGAGGACCCAAGAAAGAGGGTTTTGTACAGCTTGGACTGTCGTCTTAAAGGGGGAAGAACTTACCAAGTCCTAGACAAAGTGGAAGGCAGGGAGGTGCTGACAAATGAGAGTACCCGAAGGAAGGTAAACTGAGGCAACCGTGTTGGAGACTCTTGCTCAGAAACTCTTCCTGACACCAAGCTATGTTCCTCAGATCTGGATGTACCCTCCACCTAGAGTCTGAGCCCTAGGGGCCCAGGTGAGAGACCAGAAGGGACTGTGAGCACCGGGGAGGAGGGGAGGAGGGTGGGTGGGCCAGGCTGGGCTGGGCACAGAGCTGGAGTGTACTGTCATGTACAGAGTCAGCAGACAGAAATCCGGCTGAGTCTTCACAGGGATATAGGCTGAATTCTAGCATAAATCTTTAGGCGCGCCCAGTAATGAAGGTGGGTACTTTACAGCCCACTAAATGAAGGTGAGCCCACACAGATGGCCCAGGCCCCTGCCAGGGCGAGAAAGGGCCCAGTGAAGCCTGCAAGTCTAAGAAAAACAAGGCTAACTGGGATATAAAGCAGGGGCACATACCCAGGGCAGGATCCGGGGAGAGGAAAGGCTGCCCATGTTGGGATGCCTGGGGATCTTGCCAGGCACCCTGGCCACTAAGCTCAGAAGAGCTGAGTCGTTCAGACACGTGGGGCCGTTCTCTGTGTAGCCGAGGGGCCAGCTGTGAGGGGGAAGCGGCTGTCACTGCCAGTGATCTGGGCACAGGCCTGCACTCGTGAGCTGCCCCAGTTATCTGAAACACTCTCCAAATTCCAGCATCTTAACAACAAGCCTTTATCTTTCATTTCAAACAACGCCAGTCAGGTGCTGTTCTTGTATGTGTAGGGCCCGTGACTCAAAGATCCATGCATGGTGAAGGGAGGCGGGAGCCGGCAGGGATCGCCTAATCCTGCAGCCAGGGCTTTTCTCTGTGGGGTTTTCTTCTGAGTTCTCCCAGCACAGGGGTCTCAGATCAGCCGAGTGAGGCGCAGGGCCCACAGGAGCAATCATTTCAGGAGACTCCACTGAGAAGTTGCAGAAGCTGCAAGGCATTTTTTCTGACCTAACTTAGAAAGTTCCAGAATGTGGTGATTTCTCACCGTATCTGATTGGTTTGAGAAACCGCTTAATGCATCCAACATCAAAGGGAGAAAATGCAGGCCTCCACCTCAGCAGAAGGAGGCGCCAAGGATTTGCTGTCATTTATAACTCTTCACACGGTCTCTCCCAGTCCTTAGCAAAGTGTCACAGAGGAAGTTCCTGCCCTGCGTCTCACTAGTGGCAGCTGGGTACGCAGGGGAGAGAGAACGCCGCTTTGGGGGCTTCCAGGCTTGCATTCTGGACTGGCAGCACCCAGCACTTAGCAACTGGTTGTGCTGCTTATTCCCTGCCTCTCAGAGCCATGATTTACATGTGCGTAAAGAAGTAATCGGGCAACAATCGCCAAGAGAGCAGATTCCTCAAATGTTCCCGGCCCAGGACCCACCACCACCCTGCCCCAGCAGCTG
This sequence comes from Cryptotis parvus, assembly GCA_021461705.1. Classification (NCBI taxonomy): domain Eukaryota; kingdom Metazoa; phylum Chordata; class Mammalia; order Eulipotyphla; family Soricidae; genus Cryptotis; species Cryptotis parvus. The sequence goes on from JAJIBD010038475.1 coordinate 40,448, forward strand.
AAGTGAAATCCAGCCTCGAATACCATCTCCAGCCTGACAGGACACCAGTTCTAAGACCATCTCCAGCCTGACAGGACACCAGTTCTAAGACCATCTCCAGCCTGACAGGACACCAGTTCTAAGACCATCTCCAGCCTGACAGGACACCAGTTCTAAGACCATCTCCAGCCTGACAGGACACCAGTTCTAAGACCATCTCCAGCCTGACAGGACACCAGTTCTAAGACCATCTCCAGCCTGACAGGACACCAGTTCTAAGACCATCTCCAGCCTGACAGGACACCAGTTCTAAGACCATCTCCAGCCTGACAGGACACCAGTTCTAAGACCATCTCCAGCCTGACAGGACACCAGTTTCCTGGAGCAATTCTTAGGGCTACACTGAGCCCCTGACTGAGGGCAAGAAGCCTAACCCGGGACACACAGGGCTTTCCAGTATGAAATTGCTGAAATTTTGTAGAGCTGCCCTGGGTTGGTAGCGGCTGAAGGGCGCAGAGGCACTGCCTTGCATTCAGATTAGAGCCTCAGCCCTGCTGAACTGAGTCTGAGAAGAGCTTGGAGTAGGCCCTGAGCACTGACTCCCCCTCCCCTCACCCGCCAAGTGTCCATTCTAACCCAAATCCTTTCCTTGTCTCTGTTCTTCACAGAGGAGGTAACTGCAGTCTGCGTCAGCAGATTCCATGAATCTGCCGCGATCCCATAAATCCGTTGTCCAGTGCTCCTGTCTGGCAGGAACCCGGGGACACCGGGCAGAAGGCGTGCACAGACGCTTTACAAAGCTGCCGAGACTGCAGCTTGCCAAGGCCAGGCTGTAGCTGACACTAGTTTCAGCAGCACTTAGAAACCCGTCTCCTGCAGGCTTGAACCTGCTGCTTTGAAACGGTCAGGAGAGTAGCTCCTGGGGCCACACCCGGCCGGCCCCAAAACAAAACAGAAAAAATCTTGCCGGCTCCCCAGCTGAGGCACCCTCACAGCGTGACCCCGAAGGAGCTCGCACACACCTGCTGTCCTCTCCTGGAACCCAAGAGGGGGAGAAACCCAAAGACCCTCTCGGCTGGAGCGTCCTGCTCTGGCAACACCTCTCTGCACCCACCCTTTCTGCTCCCAGAGCCACCCCCTCGCGGGACACGCCCCCAACCAGACCCTGCCCCCAGGCCCCCTTCCAGTGCGTGTGTGGGTGCGAGGGGGGGTCCTGGGTCACTGGTCAGAACACGCTTGTGGTTCCAGATCTGAGAGCCCGCAAGCGTGGTGGCAAACGTGCCGGCCACCCCAGTCCTACTTGAAGGCCCGCAGCGAGGCGCGGGGTGTCCCGGGAGAGACTCGGGAAGGGACCGCGAGCCCCGGCCGGGGTAGGAGGAGTGGGCGATCGGGAGCCGCCCCGGAGCAGCCAGGAATGGCGGCTAGGAATTGAGGAATAGCCAGCAGGAATTGAGTGCGGGGGACGCTTGACTGTGGACCCCGCCCAGCCGCCGCTTCCGGCCCTGCCCCGCGCTCCCGCCCAGCCCTCCGCCGCCTCCCCGCCCGCGCGCTCCCCGCCCGCGCGCTCCCGGCCCGGCCCCGCCTCTCCCCGCCCGCGCGCTCCCGGCCCGGCCCCGCCTCTCCCCGCCCCGCGCGCTCCCGGCCCGGCCCCGCCTCTCCCCGCCCCGCGCGCTCCCGGCCCGGCCCCGCCTCTCCCCGCCCGCGCGCTCTCGGCCCGGCCCCGCCTCTCCCGCCCGCGCGCTCTCGGCCCGGCCCCCGCCTCTCCCCGCCCTGCCTCTCCCCGCCCGCGCGCTCCCGGCCCGGCCCCGCCTCTCCCCGCCCGCGCTCCCGGCCCGGCCCCGCCTCTCCCCGCCCCGCGCGCTCCCGGCCCGGCCCCGCCTCTCCCCCGCCCGCGCACTCCCGGCCCGGCCCCGCCTCTCCCCGCCCCGCCTCTCCCGCCCCGGCGCGCTCCCGGCCGCCGCCGATCCCCGCCCGCGCGCTCCCGGCCCGGCCCCGCCTCTCCCGCCCCGCGCGCTCCCGGCCCAGCCCCGCCTCTTCCCGCCCCGCGTGCTCCCGGCCCGGCCCTGCCTCTCCCCGCCCGCGCGCTCCCCGGCCCGGCCCCGCCTCTCCCCGCCCGCGCGCTCCCGGCCCGGCGCGCTCTCGGCCCAGCCCCGCCTCTCCCCGCCCCGCGCGCTCCCGGCCCAGCCCCGCCTCTTCTCGCCCGCGCGCTCCCCGGCCCGGCCCCGCCTCTCCCCGCCCGCGCACTCCCGGCCCGGCGCTCTCGGCCCAGCCCCGCCTCTCCCCGCCCCCGCGCGCTCCCGGCCCAGCCCCTGCCTCTTCCGCCCCGCGCGCTCCCGGCCCGGCCCCCGCCTCTCCCCCGCCCCGCGCGCTCCCGGCCCGGCCCCGCCTCTCCCCGCCCGCGCGCTCCCCCGCCGCGCGCTCCCGGCCCGGCCCCGCCTCTCCCCGCCCGCGCGCTCCCGGCCCGGCCCCGCCTCTCCCCGCCCGCGCGCCTCCCGGCCCGGCCCCGCCTCTCCCCGCCCCGCGCGCTCCCCGCCCCGCGCGCTCCCGGCCCGGCCCCGCCTCTCCCGCCCGCGCGCTCCGCCCGCGCGCTCCCGGCCTGGCCCCGCCTCTCCCCCGCCCGCGCGCTCCCGGCCCGGCGCGCTCCCGGCCCAGCCCCGCCGATCCCCGCCCCGCACGTTCCGCCGGGCCCAACGCTCCCAGCCCTGCGCCGCGTTCCCGGCCCTCAGCTCCCCGCGCCGCCGTGAGCCACAGTCCCCCGTCCTGCGCGTTCTCCCGCCCACCGGAAGGCCCGAACCCCGGCGCCCCCCAGCCCGGCCGCTGGCCCCCGCCCGAGCTGCGCCCCCAACTCGGGGCCGCCCTGGCTGCGGAGGCCGGCGAGTGGCGCGCGCGATGGGCAGGTGCTGCTACTACACGGTGGGGACGCTGGCCCTGCTCCTGCTGGTGACCAGCGTCACGTTGCTGGTGGCCCAAGTGTTCCAGAAGGCCGTGGAGCAGACAGTGGAAAAGGTGAGGAGTGTGTGTGTGTGTGTGTGTGTGTGTGTGTGTGTGTGTGTGTGTGTGTGTGTGTGTGTGTGTGTGTTCCCTTTGTAGCAATCAGCAAACCATCGCATTCAGAATTGTGTTTTGTTGTTTCCCTTTCTTTTCCTGTGTATTCCTCCCCGTCTCATTTCCTTTCCCCTGGGCCGCATTCTCTGGCGGCGGCCTCGCCTGGCCTTTTGAAGCGGTGCAGACTCCGGTGAGCAGCGTCTATCGGTCTGTTGTGCTCCCTGGGCCGTGCTGGGCGGCCACAGACTGGTGAGGCCTTGGCATTCGGTGCATGCAGGTCCGAGGCGCCCACCTGCCAGCTTGGCAGCTGTGCCAGTCTGTGAGAGCCTTTCTCTGCCGTTCGGCGCACAGCCAGAGCTCCGGGCAGAGACGCGCGCGTCAGGGCCTTACGGAAAATTGAACTTGTCTCTTCTGTTCCTGCAGAAAGCTGGGCCTTGCGGAGGGTCCCTCACTCTCCGAACAAGCCCGCTGCCCTTTTCTTTTCCTCTTTATCCACACGCGCCAGTCCCTGTGGAAAGGGGAACAGGAGAGAGTGACCGGGTCGCCTTTCCCTCTAAAGTAATAACAGTGATATTACAAGAGCAGCCTTGCATGTTTGCTGCGTGTTTCCTTCTGCCTGCTCCGCACTCACTGTCACTGCCGGGGCATAACCAAGCCTCCGCCCTGTCCAGTTGGATTCCTGTATCCTGTTTGGTGAATTCTTACTCCAGGTGGGAACAGCCGTGTTCCTTTAATAGAGGTTATTCAAAGTCACCAGTTACTTGAAATCTTGCTGTTAATACAAATTCAAAAAAATTAAAAAGCACCTTCGCCAATGGGCAGTTTGGAGTTTATGTTGCCCAGGAAGACCAAAGCCGCTGTGGCATTCTCAAAAGGAAAGTAATCACCGGAACCTTCCTCAGTCTAGTCCTGCAAATCCTTACTGAGAAGAGGTATCAGGTGCTTGGCTGGTGCTGAGGGACAGCCAGCCAGTCGCAGCCGCTGCTGCTTCTCCTCTTCCTCCTCCTCCCCTCCCGCCCTCCCATCCTCCTTCCTCCTCCCCCTCTTCCCTCCTCCCTCCTCCTTCCCTCCTCCTCCTCTTCCTTCTACTTCCTTCTTCTTTCTTCTTCCCTCTTCCTTCTTCCTCCTTCCTTCTTCCTCCTCCTTCCTCCTCCTCCTCCTCCTCCTCCTCTTCTTCTTCTTCCTCCTCCTCCTCTTCTTCTTCTTCTTCTTCTTCTTCATCTTCTTTCTTCTTCTTCTTCTTCTTCTTCTTCTTCTTCCTTCCTTCCTTCCTCCTTCCTACTTCCTCCTTCCTCCTCTTCTTTCTTTCTCCTCCTTCCTTCTCTTCTTCCTTCTTCCTTCTTATGCTCAGGGGTTACTCCTGGCTCTGCACTCAGGAATTACCCCTGACAGTGCTGGGGTGGGGCTGGGGGACCAGCTGCATGCCAGGCAAGTGCCCTACCTACTGTCCCCTCCCCACCTCCCCTCACTTGTGAGTTTCTTTGTGTGGCTTTGAAGGCCTGTTTCAGGAGCACCTTCTGTGTACAGTGACCTTCTCAAAGCCTCCCACACCCCAACCTGCAGATGTTCTGTGGGTCCGTGTTTGGCAGGGGACACAAACACAGACTCAGGGCAGTTTGGCAGGGTGAAGCTTGCTCTGCTACTTGTTGGCTTTTTTCGCATGATTTGCTCCATGAGGAACACACTGGTGTAGCATCGTGCAGGAGAAGGCACTTCAGGATGACCTCAGGGAAGCCGTGCTATGTGCTATGTGGAACTGAGGACAGGGTTGGTTTCAGTGGACAGCTGTGGGACAAGAAGGCACCTGTTACCATTCTCTGCTGTAGTGTGTGTTGGACATGTGAGAAGGCGTTAGGGCCAGTCAGTTCTCCCAGGCCTGAATCCTGGCCTCATGCACTGCCTGGGAGACCTTTGGCTCATTTTGTAACTCTCTTTTGAGTCTCAGTTTCCTGTTGGTAAATGAGCATAGTTATTCAGGTAGACGTCTTAGTTATAGGTGCTGTTAGGGAAAGTAAATACAGTGTTCATGGGATAACTAGTTAGTTATATTTAGTTAGGACATATAGTTAGTGCTTTATAGCGGTCATTTTTTAAAAATTTTTTATTATACCACCGTGAGACATACAATTACAAAGGTGTTCACAATTGGTTCTTGGTAATACAGTATTCCAGCACCCATCCCTCCACCAGTGCCCCATTTCCACCACCAGTGTACCCCACCCCCTCCCGCCCACCCCAAGGCTGCCTTAATAGCAGGTACCCCAGTTTCCTGTCTTTCTCTCTCTGTCTCTCTCTCTGTCTCTGCATCTCTCTCCCTCTTGTTTTACACATTGTGGCTAGCCCTGCAGATATTTAGAGTTTAAAACTTAAGTCTCTTTGTGTATATTCAATGGTGAGTTTTAATCTGCCATTACCATTTCCCACATTTAGTAAAACACTGGTATCTATTTATGTCGTATTAATGAATGCAGTCATTCTATATCTGTCCTTTTCCTTCTGACTAATTTCACTCAGCATGATAGTCTCCATGTCCATCCATTTGCAGATAAATTTCATAATTTCGTCTTTTCTGACAGCTGCATAGTATTCCATAGTGTAGATGAAACACAGTTTCTTTAGCCAGTCGTCTGTTCTCGGGCATTTAGGTTGTTTCCAGATTCTAGCTATTGTGAATAGTGCAGAGATGAATAAAGAACTACAGATAGTGTTTCTGCTATGTGTTTTTCGGTTTCTCGGGTATATTCCCAGGAGTGCTATTGCTGGATCAAATGGGAGCTCAATGTCTAGTTTTCGGAGGAATGCCCATATTGTTTTCCAAAAGGGCTGGACCAGCCCGATAGCGGTCATTGTTTCGTTGTTACAAGAAGCTACATATGCCAAGAAAAATTACATGGTATTTGAAGTCAACCACTGTATGTCTAACTTCTAAGCTTGGATTATTCATAAACGTTTTGCTCTGGGATAAGTTACCTAACTTCTCGGAGCCTCATCTTCATTACGCAGTGACATGAAACTGTCAGCACAGAGATTCATTCGCCAGAGTGCCCAGAGCTGAAGCATTGTGTGAAGCCTTCACTTACAGTTGCCATTCCACAGCCTTGTGCCTGCTCCTGTGTCCTAAAGCTTCCTTTTCTTATGTAGCCCCCACCTTGTATGGCCTTCAGGTCTCACAATCCCTGGCTGTGGCTCCAGCGAGGTCATGGCAGGCCCTGGGCATGGCGCCACAGCACATCTGGCAGTGGGTAATCGGTTATCGCTAGCACCATGACTTTCTTTATTGTTACTGGGTCAAAGGTCATAGCTGGTCTTTAATAGAGTCGTGTCAGGATCCACTCTGATACTTCTGCTTCTTTCTTCTCCCACTGGAAGATCGCCATTGCCCTGGTGTGTCTGTAACAAAGAGGAAGGATGGGAAAGGGATGAAATGACTGCATTTGGCTAGTTGGGAGCTTCTCAATTAAATAATTCCTGCCAGAAAAAAAGTTTGCCTCTATAAGTGAGTTTTCTTCCAGACCAGAGTTGGTTGAAGTGATTTGTTTGGGCTGTGAGTAGAAAGAAGTGAAACCATTTGATTCCTTTCTTGTCCTCGCTGCAGGTATTGGGAAGGTACTGTTAGTAACCTAAACTATGGGGCTAAAGAGGTGTAGAGGTAAGGCGTTTGCCTTGCACGTGTTCAACCCTGCTTTGATCTCAGATGGTCTCCTGAGCACTGCCAAGACTGATCCCCTGGGCAGAGAGTCTGTAGCAGGCCCTGCTGATTCCAGTCAAATCCGGTACCCCATACAGTTCCCAGCATCCTCACCCCATTTGTAGATGCTCTCTCCTCCCTGAAAAAGGAATTGAAATGGCTTGTGCCTCAATAGTCTCATTTCCTAGAGGCCTAGTAACTGCTAATCTTGACACACCTGCTTCTTCCACAGAACCGCAGGATGTGCTGCATTCAGACCTGGGTGGTCAGTGTCTTGTCTCCCTGGAAACAGCTTTGCAAACATTCGGCAGCACTTATTTCTTCCCAGGTGCTAAGGGGCTCAAGGCTTCAGATTCTATTTAATTTATGACCCATTGGGTGATCCCAACCCCTACTAATCCCTGTACACAACAGGTATGTAATAAATGCCCATAGCCTCACTGTATACAATAGGTATATAATAAATGCCCATAACCTCACTATTGGTCCTTGAGTTGAAAGAATAGTTTGTGAACATCAGCTAAACTAAGTTAAATTTTCTTTTCTTAAAAAAAAATCACAAATATATATTTTAACTTAATTGAACAAACCCTAAAAACCTGTTTTTTGAAAATGGGGGCAATAAGACTACCTAATTGTCACAAGAATAAAATTAAGGGGCTGGGGAGAGCTCAGTGGATTGAGAAACTGCTTTGCATGAAGGACATTTAGGCTAATTCTAGTGTTGTTGGTTCCTTGAACACAACCAGTAGTAGCCTCCCAGCACTCCTGGGTGTGGCCCCAAGCCCAAGAGTAAGAGAGTGAAATGAAAGGGCCAGAGTTCTATACATCATAGCAGGTACTTGGCTTCATACAGTGAGCAGGGTATGGTCCCCTGAGCATATGGTATCCTGAGCACTGCTAGAAGTAAGCTCTGAACACAAGAATGTGTGCCCCCCAAACAAACACATTTTAAAATGAAATGAAATAACTGATATAAACCTGTAGCACAGTGTACTGCACAATGCCTAGATATTAGCATCTGCTTTTTTTTTAAACTATGGTTTTCTCTTCTACAGACAAAAGGCTTATATTTAGGAAACTCCATGTGACGTGTGACCATTGTTTGACAGTAGGTTAACTCTACTTACATAGCTTGACTACGTAGCTTAGAGTTTTAATTTTCCTCTCAGACTTGCTGATGCTCTGAACTCCTCGCAGAATCAGGACTATGGAGCTGGCCGAAGCCAGGGCTGGCTGGTAAGAGGTGCATTGGCAGGGACCCAGGAGGGGTAACAGGATCTAGCATTTTGCTTCCTGTGCACTTAGCATTAGCCTCAGAAGTGGGATGGGATGGGCTGGAGATATACACTTGCCCTCTGGACCTTGGGCATCAATGTGGTTTTGGTGTGTGTGTAGGGTAGTGCCAGGGGAGAGACACCGGGCTGTTGCCAAAGTTACTTTGGAGCTGTCCTACTGGTTTCTCAAGAAGAATGATCTAATCCCTATATTTAGTCAGTTAACGTGTCTGGTGAGTGTGTGGTAGCATGGGCGCTATTGCTGAGCCAACTCTGGCCTGTGTGGGCCTGTCTGCCTCCTAGAAGACAACATCTTCCTTGTCATTTCTGTGAAGTCAGCCTACTCTATAAGAGATGCCTCTCCATACCCTTCTCAGAATGATGTACATTTAGCATCTTCGAATAAGAAAACACCTTCAGTATGATTTCGGGCTCCTCCTGTCCCTGGAGCAAGCAGATGCCCTTGGGTTGCACTTGCTTGTGACAGGACTTATGGGGATGTTTCTAGTGCCCACTCGAGCAAATTGATAAACAATGGGAAGACAGTGATACAGCGATCACTTAATCTGTCATTTTGCAGTCAGGTTTAAAAGGGGTCAGTCAGATGTCAGGAAGTGGCCCAATGGCTAGGGGTAGGGGTAGGGGTAGGGATAGGGGTAAGCATGTGGGCCCCATGGGTCTCCTGACTCACTTTTCTCTCTGCACAGGCTGATGATTTACACCTGGTCTGGGGTTATTATTTGCTTCCTCTTTCATCTCCAGAGACTTGTAGTTTGGGTCCTGCATTTAAGTATGCTCCCATATACCACACAGTTCTCCATCTCTTGTGCTCATTAGTGAGCAGACACCTGCTTTGGCCGCAGAAGAAAGGAGTTTTCACTCTGTGAAGATGGGCAGGACCGTTGGGAATAGGAAGATGAGACCCTCAGCACTGTCTGACTCCCAGGGACTCAGAAGAACTGGGAAACCAGGAACGTTTTCCCCACAACCAACTTCCTTGGCTTCCTGTGCTGGCCAGCCTGTTTATTCCTCTGCGGTCACTGCACAGATCTTTGGAAGCCCCGAGCTGCTGAGTCTTCTGGGAACTTATTCCACTCCCTAGTTTCTCTTCAACAGATTTATAGCCAGATCCTGTGATGGCTCCGTGTAAACAGAAATCACAGAGCAATAAGCAGAGGCAGTCTGCTTGCAAGATTCCTGCATTCCACAGCATAGTAACTGAACTCCCAGGAGGCTTTTATAAATGTGACCTTGTGGTGTCAAAATCATATTATTCTTTTTTCTATATCTAACTAATACATGTTGGGCCCAAGTGTCCTCATTATTAACAGTTAAGACAAAGGAACAAACCAGTGTTCTCCACAGTAGTCCTAAGGCTCTGGGAATGATAGAAACCACTTATGGAGACTAGAGAAAAACCAAAATACAGACTCCAGGAGCTCTGCTGAATGAGACAAGATCCTTAGGGATGGTCCTCACAGGAAGAACTAACTGGAAGATCATGTCTGGTTTGCATGGTGTGTTAATGCAAGCTCTGCTCCGGGGAGATGGCAGAGCTTTGCTTTGGGAAAGATTTGTATTTTATTCTTTAAGTTTGTTCATTTTTCTGGTATGAAATGAAATGTATTCCATTATAAAAATATTGTAAAGCAAATGAATGAAACAAAGACAAGTGCTAATAATGTATTATTGAATACCCACCTTTTCCTTTATGCATGCATAGATGTGTTTTGATGTGTGTGCCTTGTGTGTGTGTGTGTGTGTGTGTGTGTGTTTTGAGGTGGGGAGTGCTTGTGACTTACTACCAGCTCTTTGCTCAAGGATCACTCCTAGAGGTGCTTGGAGAACTGAACCTTATGCAGTGCCAGGGATTAAACTAGGGCCAGTCATGTACAAGGTAGAGCCTTTATCCCTGTATTGTATATCTGGCCCAATAGATGTATTTTGTAAAGTAACACATATACTTTTTCAAAATTGGGTGGGTGCTTCTATTTCCACTTTATCTTTCACTTTATTAAGGTATAATTAACATACAAAATAAACTAATAATAGTAAATTATATTATTTCTAATAGTAACTGTTCACTGTCACTGTATCACTGTCTTCCCGCTGTTCATCGATTTGCTCGAGCGGGCGCAGGTAACATCTCCATGCGTCCTGTCACAAGCAAGTGTAGCTCAAGGGCATCTGCTTGCTCCAGGGACAGGAAGAACTTCAAACCATATTTCAGGTCATGGAATTGAGGTCCATAATTGTTACTAGTTTTGGCACAACAAATAAAACACAGGTAGCTTGCCAGGCTTTGCCGTGTAGGTGGTATACTATCAGTAGAAAGCTCTCATCTCGAGCATTTACTGATGAAACTTATAGGGGAAGATAGTAACTGTCAGTCAACAGTAATGGAAAAATGGGGCGGGGAGTTGAAAGGAAGGTTCTTTTTAAAAAATAATACTGTTTTATTAAAATACAATAAAGATATTATATTCTCAAAGAATTTTTGTTTATAGATATTAAAAAGAAGCAATAGTGGGGGCGGAGCGATAGACCAGCCTTACATGCAGCTGACCGGGTTCTATCCCCAGCATCCCATATGGTCCCCTGGGCACCTCCAGGGGAGTAATTCCTGAGTGCAGAGCCAGGAGTAACCCCTGAGCATCACCGGGTGTGACTCCCCCAAAAAAAGAAGCAATAGTGACTAAAACAATATTATTGATGAATCTGCTATACTTTAAGAGACTAGAATGTTATTAAATTTTTTGTTATTACATTTTTATTGACAAAACAGAGGTAGATTTATTAGGATCCATTTTCAGTTGAGAGGTTTAGGATTCACCTTCAACTGAGGTTTTAATATTTTGCTTGGTCAGGTACAGTGTGCTTTATTGGCTTCTGTTTCACTCTTTCTAAAGAGAAACTGTTTTTCTTTTGGGGGGTCACCCTCCCTCTCTCTCCCTCCCTCTCTCTCTCTCCCTCTCCTCTCCTTCCCTCCCTCTCTCTCTCCCTCTCCCTCTCCCTCTCCCTCTCTCTCTCTCCCTCTCCTCTCCTCTCTCTCCCTCCCTCTCTCTCCCTCTCCTCTCTTTCCCTCCCTCTTTCTCTCCCTCTCCCTCTCCCTCCCTCTCTCTCTCTCTCTCTCTCTCTCTCTCTCTCTCTCTCTCTCTCTCTCTCTCTCCTTTTGGGCATTATGGCTCACAATACAGATACTGAGAGGTTATCATGTTAGTCCCTTCACCTGCTTTCAACACTCAGTTCTTATCCAAAGTGATCATTTCCTACTATTGTCATCCTGGTCCCTTGAGGAGAAGCTTCTTGATTTTGGAAACTGTGTTTGCCTTGAGTTTATAAAGCACAGTACTCCATTGTGCCAGACCTCAGTGAAGCCATCTGGGCTGCAAGACATTGCTTGTTTCCCAGGAAAGAATCAGCAGGTGGGATCATAAGATCATTAGTGAAAACATGATTGGTCAAATGTCTAGGCTTTTTATGACCTGTTACCAAAACACATATTGTATATGCACCACACTTTAATGAGGGCTCCACTTTCATCAGAGCTGGTCATTAATGAAACACAATCGTAGAACATAAAGACAATTCGGGGTCTTTGCACCTTATCTCTAAAGGCATTTTTAGTTATGTGCTTTGTCAGTCATTTATTTATTTAGCAAATATTTGCTGAAAGCTCAGCATCTCTGCAGTAGTGTGAGAATTACAGATAGTCATGAAGGGACCCTGTCCCCAACAGAATTTATCATCGCCTGCAAACTTTTTTTTCTCTTAGTCATTTTTACACTATGTGAAATTATTCAGAACTTCATTGAGGACAATAAGAATTTGTATTGGTGGGGCCAGAGCAGTAGCACAGCGGGCAGGGCATTTGCCTTGCATCGCGACCGACCTGGGTTCGATCCCGGCATCCCATATGGTCCCGAGCACCGCCAGGAGTAATTCCTGAGTGCAGAGTCAGGGAGTAACCCCTGAGCATCGCCGGGTGTGACCCAGAAAGCAAAAAAAGAAAAAGTGTTTTGGTGAGTTATATCTACAATGGTATAATACCAGAGGAGGGGCAGTTTGGGTTCACGTGTTCCTGGTCTAGACTCGATTCTCAGGACCGCACGGTTCCTTACAGCCGTGAAGGCCTCTGATCATCACTGGGGTGGCCAGGTCATGGGGCTCCAATACCACATCCCCAGGCCCTGGGGAGCAGTCATCCTGGTTGGTCGAGAATCACTGGAGGGCCCAGACCCTCTTGAGCATATTTGGGAATCCCAAACCCCCAAATACAGGTCATGAAAGAACCAAGACATACAGTATTAGCAAATAAAAGAAACTTTTCGAAATTGATAACTTTTTTCTTAAAGTACAGGACAACCATAGCACATATGTAGGACAGGAGTTGTCTGAGCAAATGACATCATGTACATAGTGTAGCTTGTGGAAAATTCCATCCTACACCAAAGAGAGGATGAGAGTTAAAGGGGCAGACGGAAAGTGGTTTGCACTTGTGCACTGCTTGAGAGAGTCTTAGAGAATTCTCGTGAATTCTCAAGGGCTTGAGAAAATCTTGGGGGCCTGCAGGAATTGTCAGGACGTTCTTTGAGAATTGCTAATTATTTTTCTTTAATTTTCTTGAACTTAAGAATAATTTTTTTGGTTGGTTTGTCTATTTTGTGGCCGTACTGGCAATGCTCCTGACATGTTCCTGGCTTGGCACTCAGGACTCACTCCTGGTGGTCTTAGGTAGCATGTGGGGTGCCAGGGTCGGACACAGGTCGACTTTTGTGCAGTACCTACCCATACTTTTCAGCCTTGAGCTTCAGAAGAATTTTAAGCAACGTTTATTGTTTCTGTAAGCTTGAAAACCATCTCGCGTTTTCAGAATGCTAGGGTATTGTTACTGTGTTATATACTTCTGGGTCCTTTTAATTCCCTAATCAGCCTGCCTTAGGCAGTATTCTGGCCAGCGGTGTGGCGCTGACTCAGCACATCTCTTGTCTTGTGTGCTAATCAAACTAGATTAGAACCTGAGCATCTCTGTATTAAGTCCATAATTTCTCTTAATCTCAGCCCTTCTAGAAATTTCAATCCCTATGATATAAATGTATCGCATAATTTAATATATCAGGCCTCTTAGTGAAGAGAGGTTCTATTCTGTCATAGGTCCTTCTGGCGTGATCACCTTATATCATTTCCCATATTACTAAGTACAGTGTTACACCACATAGAGGGATGTCAATTGCTTGGATGAACGGATGTATGAGTAGACAGTTATGGGTTCTGGCGCACTTGGCCTAAATGTCATTGTCCCTGTGGAGCTTCTTCCCCCTTTATTTCTTCTTTAGGCCAGTAGTCATGTCTGCCCTCGCTTACACTTCAGAGTTTTAAAATCTGGGAACTTTTCCCAGTAATGCAGATTTCTGGCTTGAAGCATATGGGTGCCCACAGTGTGGGCCCCAGCATGGATTTGCCAAAGTGAGCCAGTTTTTGATGTCTAAGCACAGTCAAGGCTGCTCTTCAGATGGCTCCTTCCCGGTCACCGTCCGTCACATCTGTTGGCTCCTTGACCCATGGCTATGTGGGCGTTCCCTGGTCTCCTTGCCCCGTGAGCAGGTGACTGTTCCCCTAGATCGCCGTGAGCCCACAGCAGGCAAACACTTCCCTGGCTCTCCAGCTTTGTTTGTTGTCATTCAAGACATTTCTTTGTTGTCATGAGAAATATCTATGTTTCTCAGCCTTTCACCAAATGAAGGCAAAGGTGCCCAAGAAGGCCCCAGATCTGACCAGATAAGAGAGGTTTGGTGGTGGCGCTGCTGCTGGGGATGGGAGCACAGAGCCCTGAATTCGAGAAGCTGTGTTCTGTGCCGGCACCCCGAGAGCAGTGACTGCGCTTGCTCGGGCCTGCAGACCAGTGTACATGCTCACGGCTCACCATTCTCATTCACTTTTCTCGTCCGCCCTGTACCATTTGCATTTTACATCCATTCTAGAGAAAGTGAGGTAGAATGCCAGTGTGATAGTAATGTACTCACTCCTGCGGTTCCCACGCTAAGGATGTTTACTTTTAACACCGCACTTCTAACAGTGAAGAGTAATGGAAAAGCAGGAGACACAGATATAAATAGTTGATGAGAACATCATTTAATTCATCTGTCAGAAATGAAAGCACAACCCTGACAGGTTGTAAAATGGCAGGACTGGTTCCACCAGACACACACAGAGCTGAGCATTGTTTTCTTGACCAACCTTATTTATTCGCATCTTAAAATCTCTCAACCACTCCCACACATGCTGTTTTCTGCCCATCTTTACCTGATCCTCCTGACTCCATTTTCTCTGGTGGCTGCTTTTCCTCTCTTTGGGCAGGTGGTCCTGGCCTTGTGGAAAGGTCCCACTTTTCACATTGCTAACTGCCTGGAGCCAAGGGTGGTGTGGGCAGGAGGTTTTGTGGGGACTGCTCTCCACTGTAGGGGCCTCCTGCCACCCGTAGTGTGACAGCTCGAGCTGACACATGAGCTAGCATTTCAGCTGCGACCGTCAGATCTCATTAGCGAAATCATTACACTTGCAGGTAAAGTAAAATGAACCCAAGCGCAGTGACACCTAGAAGGAAGTACTTTTGTTCCTGGGTTGAAATAAAGTCTGAGAATAAAGGAACGATACTTTTGTTTGGGGACCGGAACTTGGTTTGGGTCACTCCTGACTGTGCTCACGGCTTACTCCAGGTTCTGTGCTCAGAGATCACTCCTGGCAGGTTCAGGGACCATATGTGTGTTATGTGCAAGGCAAGCACCTTAACGTCTATACTATTTATTGGCATAAAGGTACAGTCCTAATGGTAGCTTTCACCTCAAGAGAGAATTTCATTTTCCTCCCATTTTTATTGAGCTGCCGCGATTTACAGTGTTGTTAATATTAGTTTCATGCATGCATCGTTCAGTATCTCACCTATGACCAGAGTGAGCTTCCCTTCCACCAGCGTTCCAGAGACCCCTCCCACACACCCTTTCCCACACCCTAGGCAAACACAGCTCTTGACAGAGCATTTGAAAAAATTAAGTGCGTGCTTAACAAACTTAAATACATGTAAGTTGAGTTTGCAAGGAGAAATGTTCTGAAACATACCCAGTTGGTCAGAATGAGGCTCGACAGTTGATTTCCTTTTCTGTGTGAACCTGTATTCAGTGTCTATTACCACACCCCGTACAAGACCAGCCAAGGTGGTGCTTTGCTACTGTGTGAGTGTTTTAAGTCAAGCCCTGTGACAGTCACCTGTAACGGGCTATCAGGTCGATTCTGAGGTGGGCTTCATTCTGTGACTTGATACTGAGTACGTGTTAACAAAGGTGTTGAAGTTGTTGCGTAAGCAGCTTCCGGCTCACCTTTAGTGGGTGACTTCCTTCCTGTCAGCTCTCTCTTGGCCTCATCCTAAGAGGAGGACTTCCTGTCACTGTGTCACTCCGTGCTGGGTACCTTCCTGCATGCTCAGGTGATTGTCTGGAAGCAGCTTACACCAGGAGAGCAAGTTCAGTAAGCTGGAAGACCTGCCAGATCGCTTGAGTGTGTGAATCTGAGGCTGTAGCACATAATACACTGTAGCAGAAGCACAGATAGCATGTGAAGTGCTACATAATATAATGTAGTATAATATGTGCTACATAATATAATGTAGTGTAATGTGTGCTACATAATATAATGTAACAATGAGTGCTACATAATATGTAACATAATGTGCTACATACTATGATGAATATAATGTGTGCTACAATATAATGTAACATAATTTGTGCTACATAACATAATGTATAGTATGTGCTACATAATATAATGTAACATAATGAGTGCTACAGACTATGATGAATATACTGTGTGCTAATAATGTAGTATATTATGTGCTACAGAATGTGCTTCTTAGCAGAAGCACTGGTTCAGTCTGGACCCTGGAACAGGGTGCTGCTCCTGTGTAAAATGCCTGCCAGGAACTGCAAGGTTTGGCAGGCTGGGTCAGATCGAAACAGGGTTTAGCATAGCAGACTGGCACCTTGGACTTTATCTGTGAGCTGTGGGGAGGCGTCTGCTCCCCAAGAACTGCCCAGATCACCCCAGTGATGTGCAGGGCACCGTGTGGTGCCAGAGATCCGACTGGCATTGGCTGTGGGCAGGGCAAGCACCTCAACCCTTATACTGTCTCCTCAGCCTTTCATGGTCTGAATTTCAGTTGTGAATATTATGCTTCACCCCTCAGGCCTTCTGTCTACCTCTCCTAAGAATCAGGCTGCTTTCAGTGCAGTCCTTGCCATACTGGACACACACGCAGGGCCGCTCTGTGTGTGTGTGTGTGTGTGTGTGTGTGTGTCTGTCTGTCTGTCTGTCTGTCTGTGTTTTGTTTTATTTTTTTGCAGTGCTGTGGACCACATCAAGAACCTCACAATGCTGCCTTTTGTCTTAGTTTAGTCACACAGTTCTGTCCAAGGGATCCAGTGGCAGCGAGTGCCTGAGCATGTGATTTGCAAACTCAGAGAGCAGACCTTGGTCAAATTTGACTTGGCTTCCTGATCCTGTGAGCTCTGGAAAGCCATTGCCACCCTTGTCTTCTCTGCAGAGTGTGAATCCTTCCTTACCTTGCAGGGTGTGTGCCAGGCTCAGAGATTAGGTCTGTAGAGCTCCTAACATAGCTCTGGACTCCTGGCCTGGCCCCTACACTTCAGCTACAGCTGCTGTAATAGTACCATGATCCTCTGAGTTAAATGCTACGGGAAGGAGACACAAATTAAGAAGTACTGATTTAGACATATTGGTAGCTGTATATATAAACATCGCTCTCTTTTTTATTTCCCACCGCCACACACACATGCACTTGCACACACACACACACACACACACACACACACACAGAGTGGCCCTGTGTGTGTCCAGTATGGCAAGGACTGCACTGAAGCAGCTTGATTCTTAGGAGAGGTAGACAGAAGGCCTGAGGGGTGAAGCATAATATTCACAACTGAAATTCACAGAGTATAGATGGAAGAAATGAGACACACACACAGAGTACAGATGAAAGAAATGAGATATGTTCAAGGTCCAGGATGATGGCATGGTTTGCGTGGAATAAAAGGTGATGGTAAGATAGAAAGACAGTCCACAGAATGGGAAAGAATATTCACCCAATACCCATCTGATAAGGGGTTAATATCCAGGATATATCAGGCACTGGTACAGCTATATAAGAAGAAAACAGCCAACCCCATAAAAAAATGGGGAGAAGAGATGAACAGAAACTTCAGCAAGGGAAGAAATTCGAATGGCCAAAAAGGCATATGAAAAAATGCTCATCATCACTAATCATCAGAGAGATGCAAATCAAAACAACAATGAGATATCACCTCACACCACAGAGACTGGCCCATATCCAAAGGGTAAAAGCAACAAATGCTGGCGTGGATACATTGTTGGTGGGAATGTCGACTTGTACAACCTTTCTGGAAAATAATATGGACATTCCTCCAAAGACTAGAAATTGAGCTCCCTTTTGACCCAGCCATAGCACTCCTGGGAATATACCCTGGGAAGCCAAAAACACAGCGGAAACACAATCCGCACTTTTATTTTCATAGCAGCACTATTCACAATAGGCAGAACCTGGAAACAACCAGTATGCCCGAGAACTGATGACTGGATAAAGAAACTGTGGTACATCTACACAATGGAATACTATGCAGCTGTTAGGAAAAATGAAGTTATGAAATTTGCCTATAAATGGATGGACATGGAAAGGATCATGTTGAGTGAAATTAGTCAGAAGGAAAGAGAGAGACATAGAATGACTGCATTTATTTGCATGACATAAATATATCAGGTGGTCTTACCAAAAGTGGAAATTACCACAAACGTGAGGGAGTCAGAGGTTAGGTAAGATAGAGAAGGGAACATGTGTGAATAAATGTCGAAAGGGCTGATACCAACATAGAACTGAGCATTAAATACAGGCAAAAAAAAATGCACATGATGGCTTCCAAGTGTATGTAGTGCAACCCACAATGTGTAGGAGAAGAAAGGGAGAGAAAGAGGGAGAAAGAAAAGAGATAAAGAACCTGCCATTTAGGCAGGCTATGGGAGGGGGAGGGGAATGGGGACATTGGTGGTGGGAAATGGACACTGGTGGAGGCGGGGTGCTGGAACACTGTGTGACCGAAACCTCCAAACATGAACAACGTTGTAATTGTATATCTCACGGTGGTATAATAAAATGTTTAATTAAAAAAATAAATAAAAGGTGATGGTGTGAGGCTCGGACGAGTGCTTGCAGGTAGAGGTGATGGGCTGCAGGGTGGAGTCAGACCCAAGGAGGAAGACTGGGTGGAGCAGAGTCCTCTGTCTGTGTGGCTGACGACTTCCAACGGTCCTGTTATTGTTTGGGGTTTCATCTGCTGTCTTAGTCACAGACTCCAGTTTACTGATTGTTTACTTGATCATGAAATTGGAGGAGTAGGTTCCAGACCGGCTGTTAAGGCCCTGTTTATCCACCCTCTGGAAAGAATTTTGTCCTCTTGCTATCTGGCAGCACTTTCTTTGTCTTTGGGATTTGGGTGCCTAATTGCAGTTGGTCAACCTGCTGAGACAACCAGGCATCTGACCGTCTGTTCTTCACACTCGCTGCCCTGTGCTGCTTCCTTCTTAGGGGTTTTCCTGTCACTGTAAGATTTTCATGTATTTCATAAGTGGGTTTGCAATTCCTTTTTCACTGTCAAATTCTGCCCACGCCATGATATTTGTCAGAAGATGTCAGCAAGAAATAAGAGTGCTAAGTCAGCTCTGACCATAATGGGAAAGAAAGACTGTAAAATGTGTGTGTGTGCGCATGCGTGTATGTGTTCATGTGTGTGTACGTGTGTGTGTGTCGGGGTTACACAGGAATTGGGGAGTGGAGCTGATGGGATATCAGCATTGCCTTTGCAAGGACCGGAAAAAGAACCTAGATGAAATGTTTCTCTCCAAAGCCACTTTTTTTTTTGGTCTTACAATCTATAGAATCTATTAATAACATTTGCTAAAAGTTGAGTTTCTCTCTTGGGTGGCCATTTCGAAAAATAAAATAAGAGAAAATTTTGTCTTTTTGTTTTCAGAAGTCATTTGTCCCTGTCGTAAAGAAACCCAAATGTCAGGGTTGGAGAGATAGTGCAGGGGTCACGCCCCTTGCTCTGCCTGAGTCAAGCCTGGGTCAGGTGTGGCAGTGCGCCATGTGGTTCCCGAAGGCGCCAGGAATGGTGCTGAGCACAGTCAGGAGTAAGCACTGAGCACTGCCGGATGTGGCCATAACCCCACTCCCAGCCCTCCCCTAATTCTAAGTGCTGCAGAAAAACACACATTAAGATGCTTCAGAATCCTGTGCTGCAGCAGTTTTAGCGTGGAGAGTTGACGTTTGGGGGGAAACTGAAAGCTGGAACAAAAACATATGTGGGCCGTGTTTGTCAGGCCCCTCTGGGTGGCGCTGATTACGGACCACATTTGTCCTTTCTCTCTTGGCTGACTATCGACCACGTTTGTCAGGTCCCTCTCAGCTATGCTGAACTCAGACCGATGATGGTGCTAGCGGGTATTGTATGTGGTGCTGGGTCAAATTCAGGCCCTCACACGTGTTAGACATATGTTCTACAACTTGGGCTGTCTGCCCAGCACCTATAAAATCAAATATTTAAAAACTATACCTATTTCACCTCTCTAATATTTGAGGGTTCCTTTTTCTTTTTTATGGTTTCTACACAATGTTGAGGGACCCTGGGAGGGGCCACCCCTGGAGACCCTCAGTGAAGCGAGTCAGGTGGTCAGTGGTCAGGCCTGGCAGTGCTAGGTGCAGGGCCCCGACAGTGCTCGGGTTATCAGGACACACTGCTGGGCCTGGGAAGTCACAGAGTGCCAGAAGAGCAGGCATCCACCGTGCACTCCTGACCTCCGAACTGTCGCTCCACCCCCTAACCTTGCATCTTTTCTCCTAGTCTAATTCCCTGTGTACATATTTTATTTATATTTTGCTTAGGGGTTACTCCTGGCTCTGTACTCAGGAATTACTCCTGGACGATGCTCAGGGGACCATATGGGATGCCGGGGATCAAACCTGGGTTGGCTGCGTGCAAGGCAAACGTCCTACCCACTGGACTATCGCTCCGCCCCCGTGCACATATTTTACAGTTTTTGATTTTTATTCTTAACAATAGATCATAAAGATACTTTTACTTTTGCATAGCCTTGATCAAAATCTAAATGGACACTTTCAATTCCAACCTGTGACTCATCGTAATTCCCTCTTTTCCCCCTGTTTTTGGGTTGTACTCCTTCCTTGCTTCACCCTGATACTGTCTGGCAGTGTCTGGTGACTGGTGTATATGGAGCTGATCCTGAATCAGTCTGTGACCGATGGTCCATAGATACTGGAGACAGTTGTACTGAGGATCCCAGTGATGGAGCAAATGGAATGCAGGATGAGCGATTGGATCAGTGCGTACACGCAGAGGATTGGGATAAGCAGAAACAAAATTATTTGACTAGATTCCACAGATGCCAACATACTGCATCCAAACCAGTGATTGCTGGGGCAGTACAGCAGGGAGGGCATTTACCTTGCATGCTGCGAACCCAGGTTCAATCTCTGGCATTCCTTATGGTTCCCAGAGCACTGCCAGGAGTAATTCCTGAGTGTAGGACCAAGAATAACCCTTGATACTAATGCCAACCTAGAACTGAGCATTAAGTAGAGGCAAAAAGATACACATGACAACCCTTTAATGTACGTTCTGTAATTCATAGTCTGGAGGGGAAGGAAAAGAGAAAAGAGAGAGTAATGGAAAGAAATCAAGAACCTGCCATGGAGCAGGGCTGGGGGGGGGGGGAGGGAACCGGGGATGTTGGTGGTGGGAGATGGGCACTGGTGGCGGGATGGGTGCTGCAACACTGTTTGACCAAAACCCAAATATGAACTTTTTTAATTGTATATCTTTGTAATTTTAAAAATAAAAAAAATTAAAATTAAAAAAAAAAAAAGAATAACCCTTGAGCATTGCAGGCTGTGACACAAAAGAAAAAGAAGAGTACAATGCAGACAGGTGATTGCCAATCATTAATCTATCTGGGCAGTGTCAACCCCCTGGCTCCACTGTCATCCCTTGGGAGATTTTCACAGTTCATCTGGTTTCAGAGCTTTGCTCTCAGAAACTCCAATATGCCCAAATGGAATTCTGTGTAGGGTTGAAAGAGAAAATTTGGACTAAAGACCTCAGGCTGGCTGCCCTCTCTTCCTCTGTTGGAGGGTTTACTATCTTCCGGTTGCCGTAATTTCAGTCAGGCTCACAGAAGGGGCATGGTTTCCCTTTTCCCTCTCAGCTTGAGCTTCTCTCGTGCCCAGAATGGAAGTGGTGACCTTCAGAAGCCCCCTTTTTTCTTTTTGGGTCACACCCAGCGATACTCAGGGGTTACTCCTGACTCTTCGCTCAGGAATTACTCTTGGCGGTGCTGGGAGACCATGTAGGATGCTGGAGATGGAACTTGAAATCAGGTCGGCCACGTGCAAGGCAAACGCCCTACCTGCTGTGCTATCTGCAGGTAGCTGGCCCACGCCCCCTTTCTTGAGCACTTCAGATGTGATCTGAGATCAGTTCTCAGCCTGAACCCCCTTTAGTCACCTTCTAAGACTCTCATGGCCTGTGCCAGTTCAAAATAGCATAGCGCGGGAGCTGGGAGCGTGGAATAAGATGCAAATCGGACCTTGGTCAAGAGAGACTGTGTGGAGGATTATGACGACCGCAGTAGGGGGAACAGGTGGGACTGCCGGATTCTCCAGGACTGCCCGGAGGGAGAAGAAACCAGCTTGTGAAGGAGAGACCCTTAATCAGAGTTTGCTGAGTGAATATTTTCCACAAACTCTCAGAATAGGATAAGCTGCTTGAGTATATTCTACATATTTAAGATATATTTAAGACATAGACATTTAAGGTAGTATATGTTTAAAATATACACTGATCAGGCTGTGTAGGATAGTGGATGGAACATGAAATGATTACCACAAACACGTTACTTAACATTCTTTCCCCCGTTCTCAGGAGAGCTTCCTTGTGCGTGACAGCACTGTTGGCTGTGATGCGCACTGCACTTCGTCCTTATGAGCCCGTGGGAGGCAGAGCACGGAGAGTGGAGCTTGTGTCTGACCTTGCCTTCGGAAGCCAAGGACGTCTCTCAGTCCTATCTAGTCATATATATGGGAAGGTCGGGTTGGGTTTTTTTGTTTTGTTTTTTGTTTTTTTTTTTTTGCTTTTTCGGTCAAACCCTGCAATGCTCAGGGGTTACTCCTGGCTCTGTACTCAGATTTTACTCCCGGCAGTGCTTGGGGAACCATATGGGATGCCTGGGATCCCGCCTCCGGTCGGCCATGTGCAAGGCAAACGCCTCCCTGCTGTACTATTGCTCCGGCCGAGGTGGTTTTTATAGTGAGGCATTCTCTGAACTCAGAAGGTACCACAGTTCTTGCTGTTTTCTAGGTGAAGAGACTCTGGTAAAATTTACTGAACAACAACAAAAGCTCTTGAACTAGCTTCCTGCCTAGATCCTACATCCCCAGTGTAGGGTCTTCCCCAGCTGCTGGGGGCTGCCATTCTCTTGACACAGTGTGGCTGGTGCAGTTAAACGCTTCTTAGGGTCTTTGCTGTAAATTGGGGCATTGCATTTCACCTAGTCTGTTGATCGTGTCAAGGCACGGTGCAGTGCCAGACTGCGCAGAACACACTGGTCTTAGGGAAGCAGTGGCAGGGCTGAAGCCAGTCGGTGCAGAACATGCTGGTCTTGGGGGGACCATGGCATCTTGCTGGTCTGCTGTGACAAATCTCGCACTGTGTGATCTGAACTACAGAAATGTGTTTCTAGCTTTAGGTGCTACATATCTGAGAGCTGGCTGCCAGCAAGGCCAGTTCCCTCCAGGACACTGTCTTTCCTCATAGGTGGACACTGTCCTTTCCTCATAGGTGGACACTGTCCTTTCCTCATAGGTGGACACTGTCCTTTCCTCATAGGTGGACACTGTCCTTTCCTCATAGGTGGACAGTGTCCTTTCCTCATAGGTGGACACTGTCCTTTCCTCATAGGTGGACAGTGTCCTTTCCTCATAGGTGACACTGTCTTTCCTCATAGGTGGACACTGTCCTTTCCTCATAGGTGGACAGTGTCCTTTTCTCATAGGTGACACTGTCTTTCCTCATAGGTGGACACTGTCCTTTCCTCATAGGTGGACACTGTCCTTTCCTCATAGGTGGACACTGTATTTCTTCATAGGTGGACACTGTCCTTTCCTCATAGGTGGACACTGTCCTTTCCTCATAGGTGGACACTGTCGTTTCCTCATAGGTGACACTGTCCTTTCCTCATAGGTGGACACTGTCCTTTCCTCATAGGTGACACTGTCCTTTCCTCATAGGTGGACACTGTCCTTTCCTCATAAGTGGCCACATCCTGCTCTGTCATGTTTCCTTTGAGTATATTCGTGTCCTCATGTTAACTGGCCATCAATTATACTGGAATTCAGCTCGCTCTGATGACCTCATTTTCCTGTGTGTCCTGAGGATACAAACACATACCTAATACGGACCACAAATGACACCATCTTCTAATAAAGACACATTCAAGTATGGGGGCCAGAGAGATAGTAGAGCAGGTAGAGCATTTGCCTTGTACACAGCTGACCTGGGTTTGATACCCGGCATCCCATATGGTCCCCCAAGCACCACCAGGATTAAATTCCTGGGTGCAGAGCCAGGGGAAACCCCTGAGCATTGCTGGGTGGGAGCCAAATAGCAAAAAAAAAAAAGACTTAAATACATAAATTTGGATGTAAGACATAACTTGACACGTCAAAAGGTAGGTGATGAGGGAAGGGTTGCAGAGACAGTGTCACGTGACGAGCCCCTCAGCTTTCAGGCAGGACTTGGGGACTTTGTGTGCGGTGATTCCTGAGAAGATGCATGTAAAGGCAGAAGGGATGGGGCTGTTTCTCCTTCAGCTGGAAGGACCCACATGAGCGTGCTGGGGCCTGGCTCCTGTTCTCTCCCGCGAGACAGTCGCGCATGTGATGTTGAGGATGTTGGGGCCTGTCTCCTGTTATCACGTGGGACAGCTGGGTGTGCAGTGTTTCTCAGAAACTACTAGGGAACAGAATCTTCGTGACAAAGCCAGTAGGTTCTTCGGGGCTTAATCCAGGGCTTTGGCTACTTGGTGTTTCCACACCTGAGCCGTGGCTGTGGGATCATCCTTTGATTGGCGAAAGACTCTCAGCGTAACAAGACTGAGTGCTTCACGCTGCATATCGCCCTGCTCTCGACAAACTGCAGTCCAGGTCCTGGGACAAAGACAGGTATTCAGAGTCGGGAGTCGGGAGCATCCCCACTCTGTCTCCATGTGTCCAGTCTCCTGGACCTCAACAGTGCACTTACCTCTTGGCTTTTCTGCTCTAGGATGTTGTGTTACGGAATGGCTCGGAGACGTTCGACTCATGGAAGAAGCCCCCTATCCCTGTGTATTCCCAGTTCTACTTCTTCAACGTCACCAATCCAGAGGAGATCCTCCAAGGAGAACGGCCTCGCCTAGAAGAAGTGGGTCCGTACACGTACAGGTCAGTCCTCCAGAAGCCCCGTGTCACTCCTCTGTGGCCAGGGCCCTGACCTCTCCCCAGAGTGTCACCAAGTGCTGTGTGGTGGTGGTTTCGGGGCTGGGGGAGCGTTCTGGGTTTTGTTTATGAGGGCTGGCACATGGCTGGGATTCTTCAACAAAGGGCTGCTCTGTGCAGCTCTGTGCTTGTGTTTGGGAACGCAGCTGCGCCCTAAGAACACAGAATGTGGTTATGAAGCTGCCACGCACCCGCTGCTCGCTACAGAGCCACCCTTGTGGGCTGGGAAGGTGGTACAGCAGGGAAGGGGCTGCCTGACTTGCTTGCTTGAATTTGACCCCAGCACCACATATGGTCTCCCAGGCACTGCCAGGGGTAATAACCTGGGCACAGAGTAGCCTTGAGTACCACCAGGGATAGACCCCCAAACCACAAGAGTCATCGTAACAATAATTGCTGCATTTTTTTAAAGACCTTGGTTTTCCTCAGTATCCCGTTTTCTAGCCCATGTACCTTATTCTGGACCAATTTCTAGGCTGCTTTGTTTCTGCCCCATCCTTCCGGGTGCTGAAGCTCACCAGGTTGCAGGGAGGGTTTGTGTCTGGTCATCGTCAGTTCGACACACTGGGGGCTCAGGAGAGCCGCTCTCTTGTATTAAAGCTAAGGTGGCTCTGGGGAGCTTATGGCCAGATATATAACCTGCAGCATTTCCTGTCCCCTATAACCTGCAGCATCTCCTGTCCCCTATAACCTGCAGCATTTCCTGTCCCCTATAGCCTGCAGCATTTCCTGTCCCCCTATAACCTGCAGCATTTCCTGTCCCCTATAACCTGCAGCATCTCCTGTCCCCTATAACCTGCAGCATTTCCTGTCCCCTATAACCTGCAGCATTTCCTGTCCCTGCCACAGGCGTCACTCCCTTCCCTCCTACACTCTTTGCAGCCAGGCTTCACTTTACCAAAGGAGATTGGAGGAGGGGGATTTGGGGACACATCACACACAACAGTGCTTGGGGGCTGCACTGGCTCTGTGCTTTGGGGCCACTCCCAGCATGCCAGGGACATTGTGTGGTGCTGGAGGTGGATGCCAGGCCTCCTGCATGCTGAGTGCATGCTCCCGAGCTGTTACGCTGGCACCTCTCCTTGCCAAATTTAAAGCAAAAGAACAAGAGAGAGATCTTCCTTCCTAACAGTTGAATGGTCAGGCTGGCTCACAGGTCTTTTGTTGATTGCCCAAGATATGGTTGCTGGCTGACTCTTTCAGTCTGAGTCAACACTGTTATCCAGACTGGAATCCAGAGATACGGTTCCTAGGTGCGGGAAGTTACGGTCCTTAGACATAAGCTGCTGCTCAGAGAGGAGGAATTTCCTCTCCTGCGCTGTTAGGAGCCACGCCTGCCGCAGCCTGTTGCATCCTGCTCTGGTTCCACATACCAGTTACTTTACTTGCATAACACATCAGTTTCTGTGCTCTGTCTTTGAGCTCCATTAGATAAAACACCGAAATACACCCAACACGCCACCGCAGTCTCCCTTTCACTGCGTTGTTTACACCTACCTGTTACTGGCCCCCTGATTCTTGCTTATGGGCGACCCTGTTGCTGGAAATGCGGATCTCGCGATACTCCATGGCTTTCCCCACCTCCGAAGGCTTTCACTGTGCGCTGCTGCTGCTTCTTTCTCTTCAGAAACCAGTTTGTGCAACTAGGTTCACTTCATTCGTCGTACAAAACAGCCTAGGATTTATTGCTGAAGTTGCAGTATTTCATTAACTGTCACATATTTAGATTTTTAGGCTTGCTGTTTGGGTTTTTTGGTTTTTTTTTTTTTTTTTTTTTGGTCACACCTGGCGATGCTCAGGAATTACTCCTGGTGGTGCTCTGGGGACCATATGGGATGCTGGGAAATCGAACCCAGGTGGGCTGCTTGCAAGGCAAATGCCCTACCTGCTGGACTATCACTCCAGCTCCAAGTTGTTGTTTTGTTTTTTACTTTTTAGGACTATATATATTACTGCTTTGGCAATAAGGAAACAAATGTGAGGGATATAGTTCAGATACTTTTGTATTATTCATTGACCATTATGAAATAGTCATCATATGTAATATCGTGTGTAGCACTGCCTTTATAAGGTGGAAAATATATTATATTGACAAATAATAAACTTAAGCACAAAAGATGAATGTGACGGTAAATAGGCAGTAAATTGATAGAGAAAACATCTCCATAACCTCAGAGTTTCAAAGTAAACAATGCTAAGATTTAGTGAATGTCTTTTCTCATTCATTTTTCCATGAGTATACTTTTATTTGGATATATTACAATATATACATGTGATATTCCCATTCATAATATGCATCTTTTATTTACTAAATATTCCTCAAGGGAGATTTCACCATGTTATATCTTAGTCTGTCTACAAATCCATATATCTGGAATAAAAATAGTCAATATGTCCCCATCAAAAAATGGTGAGAAGAAATGAACAGAAATTTCCACAGAGAAGAAATTCGCATGGCCTAAAGGCATATGAAAAAATGTTCTTCATCACTAATCATCCTAGAGAGATGCAAATTAAAACTACTATAAGATATCTCACACCACAGACAATGGCACTCAGTCAAAGAGCAAGAACAACCGGTACTGACATGGATGTGGGGAGAAAGGGACTCTCATTCATTGTTGGTGGGAATGTTGACTGGTCCAGCCCTTTTTGGAAAACAATGTGGACATTCCTCCACAAACTAGAAATAGAACTCTCTTTGACCCAGCAATACCACTACTAGGAATTTAACCTGAGGACCCAAAAAACTCACAGCAGAAACACAATCTGCACTTCTATGATCCATAGCACTATTCACAATAACCAGAATCTGGAAACAACCTGAGTGCCCAAGAACAGACAACTGGGTGAAGAAACTATGGTATATCTATACAATGGAATGCTATGTAGCTGTTAGGGAAAAAAAATGAAACTATGAAATTTGCCTATAAATGGATGGACTTGGAGAGTGAAATTAGTCAGAAGTAAAAGGACAGATACAGAATAACTGCATTTATTTCCGGGATATACAACAAATAGTATGAGACCAATATCCAAGGGCAGGCAACATAGACCAGGAGGACTTGGCAATGGTTGGAATCTAACACGAGTGAGTGGAGGTCAGATCACTTGATCACTTGACATCCCGTTATTCATCGATTTGCTTGAGCAGGCACCAGTAACATTTCCATTGGACCCTATCACGTGCCAGTGTAGCCCAATGGCATCTGGTTGCTTCATACGAAGAGCCTCAAACCGTTCGTTCAGAGTCTTGGCGAAGAAGTCTGACCATCTTGTAGGTGGGCGGCCACGTGATCTTTTGATGTCCCATGGGATCCAGTCGGTAACGGCTCTAGTCCAGCGGTTGTCTCCAAATCACATTACATGTCCAGTCCATCTGATTTTCAATGCCTTGGCAAATGAGACAGCATCCCTAACTCTGGAACAGCGACAGAGGTCGGAGCTCCAGTTCCTTCTTTCACTTGAGTGAGGCGTGATATTCCAAGCATAGCTCTTTTCGATTCCTCTCTGGGAGACCCGAATAGTATTCTCATCCTGCTTTTGTAGGGCCCAGGTCTCTGAGGCATATGTTAATGCAGTGAGAACAATGGAGTTGAAGAGATGTGCCCGGAGCTGGAGGTTCTTTGTCTTTTTAGCTATTTCTTTGATGCTTTTTTTTTTTGAAGTTTAAGAAGTCTTATATTTTTGAAGAAATACATAAGCTTATTATAAAATTTTCATAGAAAAGAATGGAGTGTAGAAAAATTTATGAATTTTTGATAAAGAACAAAGTTAACATATTCACATTTCTTTCATGAATATATAAATTGCCATAGAAGTACAGAAAATACAGAAAATAAGACAGTATGGAATTAGTATAGGCTGAGGAATATAGATTAATGCACACAATAGAGAATCTAGTAATGCATCCAAATATATATGGTCAAGTGGTTTGCAAAAAAAGGTACTTGCACAATTTTGTAAAAAAAGTGGATGTCTTGTCAACAAAGAACAATAAAGATATCCATATGCTTTTGAAGGCATTCCATGCTGCTTTGTTCCTCCTGCGCAGCTCAGGTTTTAGGTCGTTCATCATGTTGACTTCTTGACCTAGGTACACATAACTGCTGCATTCAGAGATGTTTGTTCCATCGAGAGTGAATGGGGCCTCTGGAACTAGTTCATTTTTCATGAACATAGTTTTGCTGAGATTCAGCTGTAGACCTAACTTTCCACATTCTTGGTAGAAGTCAGCCAGCATTTGTGCCGCTTGGCTAATGTTTGGTGTTATTAGAACGATGTCATCAGTGAAGCGGAGGTGGTGTAGTTGCCAACCATCTATCTTCACTCCCATTCCTTCCCATTCTAATTGTCTCATGATGTTCTCGAGGATGGCACTGAAGAGTTTTGGTGAGATGGTATCACCCCTGCTGCTGAACCCCTCTTTTGACATCAATGATCACTTCTTTGTAGAATGGTGTGATCATGGTGGTGAATCCGTAATACAGCTCACGAAGGATCTTGATGTATTGGGTTTTAATGCCCTGTTTGACTAGGACTTCGATGACCGCTTCAGTCTCCACAGAATCAAAGGCTTTCTTTAAATCAATGAACGTGAGACAGAGCGGCATCTTGAACTCCCTACACACTTCAGTGAGCTTGGTTATCGTGTGGATATGGTCGATTGTGCTGAATCCTTTTCGGAAGCCAGCTTGCTCGCATGGTTTGCCCTTCATCTAATGTTCTGCCAATCCTGTTCAGGATGACTCAAGTGAACAGCTTGTAGATGACAGACAACAGGCAGATGGGGCGATAGTTGCCAATGTTGTGGATGTCTCCCTTCTTGAACAGTAGAACTGTCCTGCTGATTTTCCAATGGGAGGGCACCTTGCATTCAGACAGGTAGCGTCGCAGCCGAGCCAGTGTATTGATGAGTACTGACTGCAGATTCTTCAGGTGTTCGGGTCTGACTTTGTCTGGGCCTGGTGCTGTTCCCTTCTTTACTGACTAAATGGCATGTCGGATTTCAGAAGGGAGAACGTTGGGAACCGACATATCCATCCTGCGGAATTTGGTATGTGGGTAGGTGGACGTGGCTATCAAAGAGATCTGAGTAGAGGTCATGGATAAGTAGAAGCACAAAACATCAAGTATGACATCATTGGTCTGACTGAGACGAGGAGGCGTCAATCGCATCACTCCGTTTTTGACACCGGAGAAGAGCTGTTCCTCGGAACATGTGATGAAAGAGGCGTCGGTGATGTCGGTGTCCTTGTCAACACGAACATGGCCATGAACACTGATTCATTTGAATGCCTAACAAACTGGATAGGACGATTACACTTGAAGAGATGTGGCCCACTGCCAGCAGTTTCTATCTTCGTTGTCTACGTACCAACATCCACATACAAGGGAAGAAATCAGGAGGTCAGATAAAAAAATGTTGTCACTATTCAATAGAAGCACATATTACCACACTTCAGTTACCCGCATGCTTGAACAAGCTTGTCACGCCATTTCATCCATGACCACTGGCCTTGAACTTCTTTCCGTGTTTATTAACTCGTGTTTCCATGCCCTTAGTTCTGTCCAGTTTCCAAGCCTCTGTTTGCTATGTCCATGCACTCTGGGAACTTTGGTTATGGCAGTGCTAGCCCTCACTATGCCTGATGCATGCCAGCTAATGTTCTAACTGGATCACAGGCCTCTCTGGATTTAATTCTACCGTACCCCCCAAGGAAGACACTTGATGTCACCCTTCTCTAGGCGAGGGACCGGTGGAGCTGAAGCAATGAGGTGCTTCTGTTCAATCACAGAGCTGCTTGCTGGGGAGGCAGGATTGAGCACCGCAACTGCCCGCCTGGATCTTGGCCTGGGGTGCTGGGCCAGCGCTCCCAGCAGTATCCCAGAGAACAGCCTGGGGTGAACGCAAGGACCAGGATGCTGGAAGTGGAGTAGTGCTGGGAGTTTCGTTTAGAGCTAAGTTCCCCAGCAGATCTCAGGGGGTTAATATTGCGCAGATGTTAATTTTCCAGCTAATTGTAATGATTCCTCTTGGTTTCCTTGTCTCAGTCTACTGTTTGCCTTCTGTGAGGTTGAGAACTCCGATATTTGGAAGTTTAAATATTCTTTTTTCTAATGTGGAAAGTTCTCCCTCCCTCTCTTTCTCTCTCCCTCACTCTCTCCCATTGCCTCTGTTACTGCCACTGTTGCTACTGCAGCAGCCGGAGTTTACTCCCCCTTTCCTTGGCAGGCTCGTGTACCCTTGACTGCAGTGACCCAGAGACCCCCTTCCTGGTGGCGTTAGGGATTCTGCACAGTAGATTTGCTTGGTTGGCACCTGGACATTGAGCCTGAGTGCCCCTGCCCTCAACCTCACCAGACAAGCACCTTTTGCCAGTGAAGCATCCTTGGGCCTCACGAACTTACTTCAAAAACAACTTTCGTTAATGAAGTAGCTCCAAGCTAATCACATATGAGTTATGGTTTTCTACAGGGAAGTATCTTTGGTTGCAAGCAAGACAAACTCTGGCTAAGTTAAGTGAAAAAGGGAATTAATGGCACAAGATATACTTGCCTTGCATGCAGCTCATCTTGGATTGCTCCTAGTACTGCATATGGTACCCCAAGTACCACCAGAAGTCAGGAGTAAGGGCCGGAGTGATAGTCCAGCAGGTAGGGCATTTGCCTTGTACACGGCTGACTCTGGTTCAGGCCCCAGCATCCCATATGGTCCCCAAGCACTGCCAGGAGTAATTTCTGAGTGTAGAACCAGGAGTAACTCCTGAGAATTGCCAGGTGTGACCCCCCCAAAAATTATGGGGGGAGGTTTATTTGAAGAGTCGGAAGTGGGTGACAAAATTCAAGGAAGCGACTTGGAAGAACAGGACAGATCCGAGTGCCGGAATCCTCCTATGGGATGCAAACTGCAGGAGGCAGCCGGCTTCCTGCTACGTTTCTCATGCTGAAGCTGTGTCCAGGACTCAGAGTCCAAGGAAAAGGAATTGTCGAGCTCAGAAGACAAGGAGGGGAGGGAGCAGCCAGTGAGAGAGACTACAGGTTCATCATCCACTTTGCTCGCTTGGAGGTGCCCCAGGCTCCCTCGCAAATCCTAGCCCTGGCATCAGTTCTTCTGACATCCGAGCACTACCACTAACCCATGCGGTGTGCCAGGAGGGCGGGCTCTCCTGCCGTGCTGCGCCTCGCCCAGTGCACTTCTGAGTTCAGACGTGGTAAGCACCTTGAAAGTCTAAATGAATGAATTGAAAAACTTGAATCTGTTGGAGGCGATTAAACGAAAACTTGGGGAGGATTTACTGACTGTCCTCTGGTCCAGGTGACTTGAAAGAAAAGGACAGAGAAAAGGAAAGAGCTTATTAAATGGTGCCTGTTTTCAAACCAAGTCCTTTTTTTTATGAGGATATATAAATATATTATTTCTTATCAACATTTTACAAATAATTGGGGAAACCCATAATTATTCTTTGCTGATTATTGTTGGATGAGAGCAAAGTGATCATTTAAAAAAAATGTTTATACCGAGAATTAAAAAATTGTTCAAAAACAGTTGTTTCAGGTATTCAGTAGTTCAACACCAGTCTCACCACCAATGTGCCCTTACTGCCACCAAGTTCCCAAGTCTGCTCCCTTAGCAGGCACTAATTAATTTACTTTATATTACGCTATTCGGGCCTCCCAAAGAGGAATCGAAAGAGCTATGCTTGGAATATCACGTCTCACTCAAGTGAGAGAAGGAATCGGAGTTCTGACCTCCATCGATAATTCAGAATCAGGGACGCTGTCTCGTTTGCCAAGGCATCGAAAATCAGATGGGCTGGACATGTAATGCGATTTGGAGACGACTGCTGGACTAGAGCCGTTACCGACTGGATCCCACAGACGTCAAAAGATCACGTGGCCACCCACCTACAAGATGGTCAGACTTCTTCGTCAAAATCCTGAACAAATGGTTTCAAGCTCTTCATATTCCTGAAGCAACCAGAGCCATTGGGCTACACTGGCACATGATAGGGTCAAATGGAAACATTACTGGCACCCGCTCCAGCAAATCGATGAATAACGGAATGTCGAGTGGTTAAGGGATGTAAATGATATTACTTAGTATAATATATATATATATATATATATATATATATATCCTAATGATGGTATATGAGTATTGTAGCAGCCACACACTCCAGGAATTAAGAAATCTTTAATGGGGTGATAAAGTTGGAGTTAAATTTTACTGTGCATTGGCTTTGGGGCATGGGGGGTAACTGCCAGCTTTCTGCTAGTACAAGTTTGGGGGAGAGGGCCCAATCTTGACTCTATGAAAGTCTAGAGATTTCAGTCACAAAACCCACATATCTGAGTTTATCAGTGGCTTAATTTTTGGGGTGGAACTTATCCGACCAGTGGAGTCTGGCCTTGAGCATGGCAGTGATTATGGAGCGTAGAAGTTTTTGACTGCTAAGGCAGGCCAGACCCAAACCCTTCCTCCTCCGAATTGCCCCAGCTGAATCAGCCTAGTATTCCGAAAGTATCTCTGCCAGTTGTTGGTTTCTGAATCATGGCCTGTGGATGAAACTACTTTGGGCCTGAGGAGGATCATGGATATGACGGCTGGCCTTCAGGAGCAACAAAGTTGGACGGAGGCAGCCCAACCCCTCCCCGCCCCTGAAAGCCTGGAGATTTCAGTCACAAAACCTGCACACCTGAGTTTTCCAGCAACTTAATTTACCAAATCCTTTTCTTTCTTTAGTGAACTCAGAGATAAAGCTGATATTCAGTTTGGAGACAATGGAACAACAATATCTGCTGTGAGCAACAAGACCTATATTTTTGAAAGGAGCAAATCTGTTGGAGACCCTAAAACTGACTTAATTAGAACATTAAATATTCCGCTGTGGTAAGTAGACATTTTAAGTATCATTACTGTGGAGTTTAGAAGAATAAGTTTATTATGACTTTATAAAAAAGATTATTATTGCATTATACTCAGAAGCTATGAAATTATGTTAAAATATACATCATATATATTCTTTATTCTTCATAGTCAGAGGAATACATTTCTTTCCCTTCCCTTCTTTAGGAGTCATTTTAGACTTTTTTCCACCCTGAGGTCTTTTTAAGTATTTTCAAGTGGTGACAAAATGCAAATTTTATAATTCATTTTTCACAGTTTCTTGCCTTGTGATCAGGATTAGCACATGTGTGAATGATTGTGTCCCTAGAATTTTGAAGAATAGCTAATACTTTTTAAAATATGTATTTGGGTTTAGACATGGAAGGAAATTTTTCATTTATATTTCTGCCTTTGATAGTGAAGTTTTCAAGTGTCTGTTGGCCTTACAGCTTCCTTCCTAACGGAAAGAGTAGACTGAGCATTGTAGCTAGTGTGGTGGCAAGGGGGCCTGTATAGAATGCATGTAATGGGGCCTGTATAGAATGTATGTAATGGGGCCTGTATAGAATGTATAGAATGGGTCTGTGTATAATGCATATAATGGGGGGTGTCTGCGGCGCCTTCATCTAATAGAATCTCTGAGGGTCTGCAGACTTCAGGTCTTCCGCATTCTGCCCTCTCTGAAGCCACCTTGTATGCAATGGGTCCAGCATGGAGTATTGGATCCAAATCTGGTCCTTACAACCTTGACCTTTACTCAGAAGAAGATGGTGCCACCTTGTGGCCAAAGGTGTATTCACAAGACTTTCTCCTTCCTCCATGTTGCTCTGGCTTCTTGGGGGTGCTGAGCTCTCACTTGTTGCATGGGCCCTGAGAAAGGACAGGATTGAGGGTCTCTGTCTTGCACATGCAGTCAGAGTGAAAGTCACTGGCTTCTCTCTCAGAGTGGAGGTCACTGGCTTCTCTGTCAGCCAGAGTGAAGGTCACTGGCTTCTCTCTCAGCCAGAGTGGAGGTCACTGGCTTCTCTCTCAGGGTGGAGGTCACTGGCTCTCTCTCTCAGAGTGGAAGTCACTGACTCTCTCTCTCATGGTGGAGGTCACTGGCTTCTCTCTCAGAGTGGAGGTCACTGACTTCTCTCTCAGGGTGGAGGTCACTGGCTTCTCTCTCAGAATAGAGGTCACTGGCTTTTCTCTCAGAGTAGAGGTCACTGACTTCTCTCTCAGGGTGGAGGTCACTGGCTTCTCTCTCAGAATAGAGGTCACTGGCTTTTCTCTCAGAGTAGAGGTCACTGGCTTCTCTCTCTCAGAGTGGAGGTCACTGGCTTCTCTCTCAGAGTGGAGGTCACTGGCTCCTCTCTCAGAGTGGAGGTCACTGGCTTCTCTCTCAGGGTGGAGGTCACTGGCTTCTCTCTCAGAGTGGAGGTCACTGACTTCTCTCTCAGGGTGGAGGTCACTGGCTTCTCTCTCAGAATAGAGGTCACTGGCTTTTCTCTCAGAGTAGAGGTCACTGGCTTCTCTCTCAGAGTGGAGGTCACTGACTTCTCTCTCAGGGTGGAGGTCACTGTCTTCTCTCTCAGAATAGAAGTCACTGGCTTCTCTCTGAGTGGAGGTCACTGGCTCCTCTCTCAGAGTGGAGGTCACTGGCTTCTCTCTCTCAGAGTGGAGGTCACTGGCTTCTCTCTCAGAGTAGAGGTCACTGGCTCTCTCTCTCTCAGAGTGGAGGTCACTGGCTTCTCTCTGAGTGGAGGTCACTGGCTTCTCTCTCAGAGTGGAGGTCACTGCCTCCTCTCTCAGAGTGGAGGTCACTGGCTTCTCTCTCTCAGAGTGGAGGTCACTCGCTTCTCTCTCAGAGTGGAGGTCACTGGCTTCTCTCTCTCAGAGTGGAGGTCACTGGCTTCTCTCTCTCAGAGTGGAGGTCACTGGCTTCTCTCTCTCAGAGTGGAGGTCACTGGCTTCTCTCTCAGAGTGGAGGTCACTGGCTTCTCTCTCTCTCAGAGTGGAGGTCACTGGCTTCTTTCTCAGAGTGGAGGTCACTGGCTTCTCTCTCAGAGTGGAGGTCACTGGCTTCTCTCTCTCTCAGAGTGGAGGTGACTCGCTTCTCTCTCAGAGTGGAGGTCACTGGCTTCTCTCTCAAAGTGGAGGTCACTGGCTTCTCTCTCAGAGTGGAGGTCACTCGCTTCTCTCTGAGTGGAGGTCACTGGCTCCTCTCTCAGAGTGGAGGTCACTGGCTCCTCTCTCAGAGTGGAGGTCACTGGCTTCTCTCTCAGAGTGGAGGTCACTGGCTTCTCTCTCAGAGTGGAGGTCACTGGCTTCTCTCTCAGAGTGGAGGTTACTATCCTCTCTCAAAGTGGAGGTCACTGGCTTCTCTCTCAGGGGAGGCTACTCGCCTCTCTCTCTGAAAGTAGAGGTCACTGGCTTCTTTCTCAGAGTGAAGGTGACTGGCCAGAGTAGAGGCCACTGGCTTCTCTCTCTACATAATGCTAACATTTAGGTGGCCAGGTCTTCCTCCTGAAGAGTGTCAGGAGAGAATGGGTTTGGGGTCCTCCCCTGAACTTGGTCTCTGTTCCTCAGACAGCCATGGAGTGGACCCAGAACCACCTGCTCCGTGGGATGATTGAGGCGCTGCTGAAGGCCTATGCTCAGAGGCTGTTTGTGACACACAGTGCATGAACTGCTCTGGGGGTACAAGGACGAGATCCTGTCCCTCATCCATGTCTTCCAGCCTGACATCCCTCCCCTATTTTGGCCTGTTCTATGGGGTAAGTTGGTTTTCTCAGACCCTTTCCAATTCCTCTGAAGGATACCCCTGTGCCAGTTCATCTCCATCTGGGCTTGTCGCAGGAGAAGGGCAGAATTGCCGAGAATCCTCGATGATTCCATAGTAGTGACCTCAGGGGAACACGTGCCTCTCGGACCTAACCTGGGCATGCACCCAACTCCTCAGCTGTCTGCCTGGCTTTTGTGCAGAAACTTAGACCACTGCTAATATTGCTAATTCCAGTAATGTTATTGTGATAGAGGAGGTATACTTGCATTGTCCTCCAGAAATCAGGACTTCCTTTCCAGATAAAGAGTTTGTAAGAGCACATATACCCTAAAAAGTTTAACTTGCAAAAGAATATTCAGTTGTAGAAATCTCAGTTGAGAATGGGACTGTGTTCAAACCACTTTTTTCTAGTGTAATTATTGGGTGAAGCTATGGATGATTGGGTGCTAATTCTGGAGCTTGGTTTTATTAGTTTTCATTACAAGAGATTTAATTCAGGTCACCATAGAGTTACCATTATATTAGTAAAATGTAACTTTAAAGTGTACAATTCAGTGGTTTGTACTATATTCATAAGAATGATTGTAACTATTTAATCCAGACATTTCCCTCATTTAAAAAATAAACCCAGAAAGGTCCAGGAACACAGCTCAGCTATGGGTGTATTAGCACCTGTTTGGGGTGCCAAGGGGCTTCACCCAGTTGTTTTGGGGGCCCAGTGTTGTGCTGGGTATCAGACCGTGGGCTTTCCCATGCAAACCAATCTCAAACCCTAGAAGATGCTTTCGTCTTAGAGTTCCCGATTGTAAGTGCAGTCACACTGGGACTCTTGTTCTGCAGTGCAACTGTACCACAGAGCCTACTATGGTGATACACAAAAAGTAACCAGTTACTTGAAAGGATCCTATTTCTCTGTTTTCAGAAAAATGGAACAAAATGACGGAGACTACGCTTTTCTCACTGGGGAAGACAGTTATCTTAACTTTACAAAGATTGTGCAATGGAATGGAAAAACGTAAGTCTAAAGATTTATCACTGTCATTCTTTTTTTTTCGATTTCTGTTGAAATTGAATGTCCACTTTGCCATTATTTTAAGACAATGTTACTTTCCTATTTTCCCTCTTATTTGAAGTGCCATGACTTACAGTACTGATCATGATAGGGTTTTTGTGCGTGTAATAAGGTTCTGAAACTGCAGCCTCCAACAGCCTCTCTGCCTCCCTCCTCCGTCTCCGATTCCCTCCCCAGCCAGCCCTGCCCCCTAGGCTCTTGGTAAGCTCAGCTCTCCACACCAGTTCATAGGGTGTGTTGTCTCTGAACACTCACTACCTTACTGTGTTATCTTACATCCCATGAAGGGCAGGAGGGATAGCACAGTGGGGAGGGTGGAGGAGGTGTTTGCCTTGCATGTGGCCGAACCTGGGTTCAGTCCCCAGAATCCCAGTGTGTAGAGCCAGGAGTAACCCCTGAGCATTGCCGGTGTGACTCAAAAAGCAAAGAGCAAAACAAACAAAAAATTCTTATATCCCACAAAGGCGAGAGCTCATCCGTGCCTGTCCCTCTCCTCCTCATTGACTGTTCTGCATGAACACTCTTCGGTTCTGTCCCCAGCCTAGCAAACAAATTGCATGGTTTTGTTTCAGAATTTTTTAACATATATTTTCATAATTTACTTGTTTATTAATAAATTTATGCCATTTTGAGTCACACCCCGCCATGCTCAGGGATTGCTCCTGACTCTGCACTCAGGAATCATTCTTGGTGGTGTTTGGGGTGTTCTAGGACACCCTAAAAGCCTAAAAAAGCCTAAAAAGCCTCTGCATCTGCCCTGGATTGCCTCCTGCAGATCACTCAGATACGGGGGGTAGTTTAAATGTGGCAGTTTATCTGACCATGTATTCTGTACTGGCTGGTATAAATGTTCTCTCATGCTACCACAATCATCGTGGGACTAGCTAGATCTTACCAGCATATTTGCCTGGCCACGTTGGATCTCTAAGTAATTACCACTGTCGCCCCCGCTCATCTTCGATTTGCTCGAGCAGGCACCAGTAATATCTCCATATGACCTGTCTCATGCAAGTAGAGCCCAAGGGCACCTGCTTGCTCCAGGAACATAAAGAGCCTCAAACCATTCCATCAGGTCATGGGAATGAGGTCTATAATTGTTACTGGTATCTGGCATATCAAATACGACACGGGTAGCTTTGCCAAGCTCTGCCGTGCGGGCTAAGTAATTAACCCAGAGAGAAATGCTATTTGCCTCCAAGCAAGAAAGTATGGCTGCCTGATAACTCAAAGGCAACTAAAATACAAAACTACCGTGAAGTAGACTGAGACTCTTGTGAAGGCATGGAGAAATATTAAACTGGCATTAGTATTAGTCTTTGGTACAGAGACATGCCATCTCAGAAACCCCCTTCTCTACCCTATAAAGGCATTTCCAGGCAGATCTTGGCTCAAGACCTCAGCATATAAAAGGGCCTAGGTGAGGTGCTGGGAGAAATTACCTGAGGGCATTTGACCCTCACTGCTTCAAAACAGTGGGAGGGAGGTCTGAGTTGCAGGGTGTAAAACTAGCCTACTCTCTCTCACTCTCTCTCTCTCTCTCTCTCTCTCTCTCTCTCTCTCTCTTTGGGGCTTGCACTCTTCTGGGAGTCTTGTCTTTGTCTCCTCTTACAGGGCCTTTACACGGGTGGCCGCCATCTTGGCCACACGTGGCTGGGGTTCTAGCCGGAATCCTAAGCACAGGGTTTTTCCTATTGCTGATTTGTAGGCCCAAACCTGTGATAAGTAAAGCATTTTAAAACTGCATCGGATTCCTGAGTCTTCATCCATACCCCGCCGGCTTGGAGGTAGAAGGGAACTCGCCCGGGCACTGTTGGGGGATCCCAGTGGTGTCCCCGACATTGGGGAACCACATAGGATGCCGGGATCGAACTTGGGTCAGCCACTTGAAAGGCAAACACCCCACCCACTGGACTTTGGCCCCTATTTTTCATTTGGGGAAGGTTGGGGCAAACTCCGTGATGATCAAGGACTATATTCTGGCTCTGTGCTCTTGAGTAACCCCCTAGTGTTGGATGACAGGCCTAGCTAGCTTGGGAGCTTTGTTGTCTTATCCACTCACAGCTTAATCTATTTAGATGTTCTTAAACCAGGGTTCATACTAATGAGATCTCTCTTCTGTGTAAACACTGATGGAGGGTGTGTCATTTACAGAAGTCACCTTGACTCTGAGTGAGTAACTCCTGACTTATACATCTACTAAGACTAACATCTACTATGTTATCTAGATTGGGAACAGCTCCTCTTATACCCACTGATCCAGTGTGGGAGTGTTAGAATTTACTAGGAAACTATCACCCTGGCTACGTTGAGACTATCATTTAAGATTATAGGAAGGATCATACCAGTTTGTTCTCAAGCAGGCGAGTGTAACCCTTTCAGTATAAAGAGAACAAGATACACAGAATCGCCCTGGTACAGGTAATAAATAAGTACCTAATGTTGGTACTATCTAGATTACATAAAGCCCATGAAATTAAGATGTATTACTTTATTTTTTTTTTTAATTTTTTTATTATACCACAGTGAAACATACAATTACAAAGGTGATCATAATTGGTCCTTGGTAATACAGTATACCAGCACCCATCCCTCCACCAGTGCCCCATTTCCACCACCAATGTAACCCCACCCCCCCTGCCCACCCCCATGCTGCCTTAATAGCAGGTACCCCAGTTTCCTCTCTTTCTCTCTCTGTCTCTCTCTCTGTGTCTCTGCATCTCTCTGCCTCTTATTTTACACATTGTGGCTAGCCCTGCAGGTATTTAGAGTTTATCACTTAAGTCTCTTTGTGTATATTCAATGGTGAGTCTTAATCTGCCATTACCATTTCCCACATTTAGTAAAACACTGGTATTCTATTTATGTCGTATTAATGAATGCAGTCATTCTATATCTGTCCTTTTCCTTCTGACTAATTTCACTCAGCATGATAGTCCCCATGTCCCTCCATTTGCAGGTAAATTCTCATAATGTCATTTTTTCTGACAGCCACATAGTATTCCATAGTGTAGATGAACCACAGTTTCTTTAGCCAGTCCTCTGTTCTGGGCATTTAGGTTGTTTCCAGATTCTAGCTTATAGTGAATAGCGTAGAGATGAAATAAAGAAGTACAGATAGTGTTTCTGCTATGTGTTTTTCGCCTCTGGGTATATTCCCAGGAGTGCTATTGCTGGATCAAAAAGAAAAACTACAAAACGCTATTTCGGAAATAAAAGAAGACCTGAGGAAATGGAGACATATCCCCTGCTTATGGATCGGAAGGATCAACATTATCAAAATGGTAATACTCCCTAGAGCTTTATACAGATTCAACGCGTGCCTATAAAGATACCCATGATGTTCTTCAAAGAAATTGAACAAACACTCCTGAAATTTGCATGGAATAATAAAACTCCACTAATAGCTAAAGCAATCCTTGGGAAAGAAGATGGGAGGTATCACTTTCCCAACCTCAAGCTCTACTACAGAGCAGTTGTAATTAAGACAGTGTGGTATTGGTATAGAGACAGACCTGTAGACCTATGGAATAGAACTGAGTATCCTGAAACACATTCTCAAATATACAACCACTTAACCTTCGATAAAGGAGCAAAAATATTACGTGGAGCAAAGAAAAAGCCTCTTCAACAAATGGTGCTGGGAAAACTCGGCAGCTACATGTAAAAAATGAACTTAGACCTCCTTCTAACGCCATGCACAAAAGTCAGATCAAAATGGATTCTAGATCTCAACATCAGACATGAATCTATAAGGTACATCGAAGAAAACATAGGAGAAACGCTACGACATCGAAACGACAAGTATCTTTAAAGATGACACACCACTGACCAAGCAAATGGAAGCAAAGATAAACAAATGGGAATTATAAAACTAAAAGCTTCTGCACCTCAAAAGAAACGGTGACCAAGATACAAAGACAATCCACAGAGTGGAAAGGATATTCACCCAATACCCATCTGACAAGAGGTTAATATCCAGGATATATCAAGCACTGGTAGCACTCCACAAAAAAAACAGCCAACCCCATCAAAAAATGGGGAGAAGAAAATGAACAGAAGCTTCCAAAAAGAAGAAATTCTAATGGCCAAAAAAGGCATATGAAAAAGTGTTCTTCATCTTTAATAATCAGGAGATGCAAATCAAAACAACAATGAGAGTACCATCTCACACCACAAAGACTGGCACACATACAAAACAGCAAGAACAACCAGTGCTGGCGTGTGGGGAAAAGGGACTCTGATCCACTGTTGGTGGGAGGCCGACTGGTCCAGCCTTAAGATGTATTACTTATAGCAGCCCCTCACCCCAGTGTTTTTACATAAGAGATAATCTTGAAGAAGGGATTACTCCTTGGTGTAATCCTTGGTTTAGACCTGTAGTAGGTGTGTGGCACCTCACCCCTTCTACACTCTTTCTCTACTATCTAGAACCTGTTGAGTTGATTGTTGCTGACAGGACCCTCCCTGGCAACAGTTAGGATTACTGTGGTGTATATAAGGGGCAGATTTGGAGATACACTCCTCTTTTTGGTGGGACTTCCTGGTAGGACCCTCTTGGTAGGACTCTCCTGGTGGGATCCTCTTGGTGGGAGACTTGGGCCTCATGTGTGGGTATAAGTTCTTACCAGAGCTAGAGTTCTTTCATTATATTGGATCGTGGTAGAGCTTTTGTACTATTTAAGCCTTTTTTGGAACTGAGCCGGACTGAGTTTTCATGCTCCCCTGCAGTCTCAGAGGTAGAAGAGAACTTGTCCTGATATTATTGTTGGGTACCCCAGGCTCCCTGACACCCTAGACATGCCTCAGGGCAATCTTCGTGGTGCTTGAGTTGGGATTTGAACTCTGGTTGGTTGCCTGCAACGAAGACAGAGATCTCACCTGTTGTACTTTAACCTCTACGATGTGGCTATAAGGGAGGAAAACATCATTTACTTTACATAATTTGGAAGTAACCCCACCTGGTGTCCATGTGAAGGAATTCAGGGATGCAAGGGAATGCTGGTGAAGAAAGGCTAGCAGAGTGGGTGAGTGAAGAATGAAAGGAAGGAGACCAGGGGCTAGGAGCAATAGCACAGTGGGGAAGGCTTGCCTTGAACAGGCTGTTGAACCTATGTCGAGCCTCCGGCATTTCACATGGTCCACTAGCACCACCAAGAGTACCTCCTGAGTGCAGAGCCAGGAGTATAACCCTGAGCACTGCTGGGGAGTAATCCAAAAAGCCAAAAAAAAAAAGAAAAGAAAAAAAGAGACCAACGAAGATTATTGTGGTTGTCTCTGTTTCAGAATGTTTTAAACTGTCGGGAGCTCCACGGGTCCCCAACAGGCCGGGAGCTTAGTTCCCTTCTACCCGGCCGGGCGGTGGATAAAGACTCAGGAATCCATGCAGTTTTAAAATAGCTTCTACTTATCACAGGTTCAGGAATACAAATAAGCAATAGAGAAAACCCTGTCTTAGGATTCCCTAGAACCCCAGCCACATGTAGGCCAAGATGGTGGCCACCATGTTAAGGTCCTGTAAAAGGAGACAAAGACAAGACTTCAAGAAGAGTAAAAGCTGACCCAAAAAGAGTATTTCCTCCCGAAAGAGAGAGAGAGCGAGAGAGAGAGAGAAAAAGAGAGGAAGTAGCAGGCTAGTTTTATACTCCCTCAGTACCTCAGACCTCCTCCTAATTGTTATGGGAAAGTAGGGAGGGTCAAATGCTCCCCAGGTAATT
This sequence comes from Cryptotis parvus, assembly GCA_021461705.1. NCBI lineage: Eukaryota > Metazoa > Chordata > Mammalia > Eulipotyphla > Soricidae > Cryptotis > Cryptotis parvus. The sequence continues at coordinate 83,567 of JAJIBD010038475.1, forward strand.
TCTCCCAGGCACCTCACCTAGGCCCTCTTTATATGCTAAGGTCTTGAGCCAAGATCTGCCTGGAAATGCCTTTATAGGGTAGAGAAGGTTTCTGAGATGGTATGCCTCTGTACCAAAGACTAATACTAATGCCAGCTAACTATTCTCCAAGCCTTCACAAGAGTCTCTTCTTACCATGGTAGTTTTGTACTTTAGTTGTCTCTTGAGTTATCAGGCTTCAGCTTTTTTGCTTGCTTGCTTGGAGGTAAACAACATTTCTCTCTGGGCTTATTACTTAGAGATCCAACGTGGCCGGCGCGTATGCTGGAGTAAAGATCCAGCCAATGTCCCACGCATGTTACTGTGGTAGCATGAGAGAATATTTATACCAGCCAGTACAGAATACATGTGTCAGATAAACCGCCACATTTTAAACTAACCCCCCTATCTACGAAAAGATCTGCAGAGGCAATCCAGGAGCAAGATGCAGAGGCTTTTTAGGCTTTTAGGTGTCCTGCAACA
>JAJIBD010038476.1:0-22306 GCA_021461705.1 Cryptotis parvus
TCAGAATAGGATAAGCTGCTTGAGTATATTCTACATATTTAAGATATATTTATAGACATTTAAGGTAGTATATGTTTAAAATATACACTAGTCGGAAGCTGTGTAGGATAGTGGATGGAACATGAAACAGTTACCACAAACACGTTATAACATTCTTTCCCGTTCTCAGGAGAGCTTCCTTATGCGACAGCACTGTTGGCTGTGATCGCTGCACTTCGTCCTTATGAGCCCGTGGGAGGCAGGAGCGCCGGAGAGTGGGCGTGTCTGGCCTTGCCTTGGAAGCCAAGGACGTCTCAGTCCTATCTAGTCATATATATGGGAAGGTCGGGTTGGGTTTTTTGTTGTTTTGTTTTTTTTTGCTTTTAGTTCAAACTGCAATGCTCAGGGGTTACTCCTGGCTCTGTACTCAGATTTTACTCGGCAGTGCTTGGGAACCATATGGGATGCCTGGGATCCGGCTCGGTGACCATGTGCAAGGCCAGACGCCTCCCTGTGCACTATTGCTCCGCCGAGGTGGTTTTTATAGTGGGGCATTCTCTGAGACTCAGAAGGTACCACAGTTCTTGCTGTTTCTAGGTGAAGAGACTCTGGTAAAATTTACTGAACAACAACAAAAGCTCTTGAACTAACTTCCTGCCTAGATCCTACATCCCCAGTGTAGGGTCTTCCCCAGCTACTGGGGGCTGCCATTCTGCTCTGACACAGTGTGGCTGGTGCAGTTAAGCGCTTCTTAGGATTTGCTGTGAAGTGGGGCATTGCATTTCACCTAGTCTGTTGATTCGTGTCAGGCATGATTGCAGTGCCAGACTACGCAGAGACACACACTGGTCTTAGGAAGCAGTGGCAGGGCTGAAGCCAGTCCGGTGCAGAACATGCTGGTCTTGGACCATGGCATCTTGCTGGTCTGCTGTGACAAATCTGGCACTGTGTGATCTGAACTACAGAAATGTGTTTCTAGCTTTAGGTGCTACATATCTGAGGGGCTGGCTGCCAGCAAGACTCAGAAGTTCCCCTCCAGGACACTGTCTTTCCTCATGGTGATTACTATCCTTTCCTCATAGGTGGACACTGTCCTTTCCTCATAGGTGGATTTTTGTCCTTTCCTCTTGGTGGACACTGTCCTTTCCTCATGGGGACAGTGTCCTTTCATATAAATTGGACCTGTCCTTTCCTCATAGGTGGACAGTGTCCTTTCCTCATAGGTGACACTGTCTTTCCTCATAGGTGGACACTGTCCTTTCCTCATAGGTGGACAGTGTCAGCACTCCTCATAGAGTGACACTGTCTTTCCTCATAGGACCTGTCCTTTCCTCATAGGTGGACACTGTCCTTTCCTCATAAGGTGGACACTATATTTCTTCATAGGTGGACACTGTCCTTTCCTCATAAATTGGACACTGTCCTTTCCTCATAAGAGTGGACACTGTCGTTTTCCTCATAGGTGACCTGTCTTTCCTCATAGGTGGACACTGTCCTTTCCTCATAGAGTGACACTGTCCTTTACTCATAGAGTGGACACTGTCCTTTCCTCATAAGTAGCCACATCCTGCTCTGTCATGTTTCCCTTTAGGTATATTCGTGTCCTCATGTTAACTGGCCATCAATTATACTGGAATTCAGCTCGCTCTGATGACCTCATTTCCTGTGTGTCCTGAGGATACAAACACATACCTAATACGGACCACAAATGACACCATCTTCTAATAAAGACACATTTGAATATGGGGCCAGAGAGATAGTAGAGCAGGTGGGAGACATTTGCCTTGTACACAGCTGACCTGGGTTTGATACCCGGCATCCCCATGGTCCCCCAAGCACCACCAGGATTAAATTCCTGGGTGCAGAACCAGGGGAAACCCTGAGCATTGCTGGTGGGAGCCAAATAGCAAAAAAAGACTTAAATGCATAAATTTGGATGTAGGAAGCATAACTTGACACGTCAAAAGGTAGGTGATGAGGAAGGGTTGCAGAGACAGGTGTCGCATTGAGCCCCTCAGCTTTCAGGCAGGACTTAGGGACTTTGTGTGCGGTGATTCCTGAGAAGATGCATGTAAAAGGCAGAAGGGATGGGGCTGTTTCTCCTTCAGCTGGAAGGACCCACATGAGCGTGCTGGGGCCTGGCTCCTGTTCTCCCGAGACAGTCGCGCATGTGATGTTGAGGATGTTGGGGCCTGTCTCCTGTTAATAAATGGGACAGCTGGGTGTGCAGTGTTTCTCAGAAACTGCTAGGGAACAGAATCTTCGTGACAAAGCCAGTAGGTTCTTAGGGGGCTTAATCCAGGGCTTTGGCTACTTGGTGTTTCCACACGCTGGGCCGACAGCTGTGGGATCATCAACTTTGATTGGCGAAAGACTCTCAGCGTAACAAGACTGAGTGCTTCACGCTGCATATACGCCCTGCTCTCGACAAACTGCAGTCCAGGTCCTGGGACAAAGACGAATATTCAGAGTCGAAGTCAGGGAGCATCCCACTCTGTCTCTCCATGTCCAGTCTCCTGGACCTCAACAGTCACACTTACCTCTTGGCTTTTCTGCTCTAGGATGTTGTGTTACGGAATGGCTCGGAGGCACGTTCGACTCATGGAAAAAGCCCTATCCTGTGTATTCCCAGTTCTACTTCTTCAACGTCCACCAATCCAGGAGATCCTCCAAGGGCTTGACCTCGCCTAGAAGTAGGTCATTACATTACAGGTCAGTCCTACAGAAGCCCCGTGTCACTCCTCTGTGGCCCAGGGCCTGACCTCTCCCAAGTGTCACCAAGTGCTTGTGTGGTGGTGGTTTGGGGCTGGGGAGCGTTCTGGGTTTTGTTTATGAGGGCTGGCACATGGCTGGGATTCTTCAACAAGGGCTGCTCTGTACTGTGCGTGATGTTTAGGAGCACTTGGCTGCGTACTGGGAACACAGAATAATGGTTATGAAGCTGCCACCTTTTCGCTGCCTGCTTCTGGAAACCACCCTTGTGGGCTGGGAAGGTGGTACAGCAGGGAAGGGCTGCCTGACTTGCTTGAATTGACCCCAGCACCGCATGGTCTCCCAAAACTGCCAGGGTAATAACCTGGGCACAGAGTAGCCTTAAGTACCACCGGGATAGACCCCAAACCACAAAGTCATAAGTAACAATAATTGCTGCATTTTTAAAGACCTTGGTTTTCCTCAGTGTATCCCATTTTTTCTAGCCCATGTACCTTATTCTGGACCAATTTCTAGGCTGCTTTGTTTCTGCCCCCATCCCCTTCCAGGTGCTGAAGCTCACCAGGTTGCAGGGAGGGTTTGTGTCTGGTCATCGTCAGTTCGACACATGGGGGCTCAGGAGGCGCTCTCTTGTATTAAAGCTAAAGGTGGCTCTGGGAGCTTATGGCCAGATATATAATGCAGCATTTCCTAATCCCCCTATAACCTGCAGCATCCTCCTGTCCCCCCTTCACAGCATTTCCTGTCCCCCTATAGCCTGCAATTTCCTGCCCCCCCTATAACCTGCAGCATTTCCTGTCCCTGAACCTGCAGCATCTCCTGTCCCCTATAACTGCAGCATTTCCTGTCCCTATAGCCTGCAGCATTTCCTGTCCCCTGCCACAGGCGTCACTCCCTTCCCTCCTACACTCTTTGCAGCCAGGCTTCTTTACCAAAGGAGATTGGAGGAGGGAGTTGGGGACACATCACACACACAACAGTGCTTGGGGCTGCACTGGCTCTGTGCTTTAGGGCCCTCCCAGCATGCCAGGGACATTGTGTGGTGCTGGAGGGTGGATACCAGGCCTCCTGCATGCTGAGTGCCTCCCAGGCTATTAGCTGTTTACCTCTCCTTGCCAAATTTGGCACAAAAGAACAAGAGAGATCTTCCTTCCTAACAGTTGAATGGTCAGGCTGGCTCTGGGTCTTTTGTTTGATTGCCCCAAGATATGGTTGCTGGCTGGCTCTCAGTCTGAGTCCAACACTGTTATCCAGACTGGAATACAGAGATACGGTTCCTAGGTGCTGGGAGATTGGTACATAGACATAAGCTGCTGCTCAGAGAGGAGGAGGAATTTCCTCTCCTGAGCTGTTAGGAGCCGCGCCTGCCACTGCAGCCTGTTGCATCCTGCTCTGGTTCCACATACCGGATTACTTTACTTGCATAACATCCAGTTTCTGTGCTCTGTCTTTGAGCTCCATTAGATAAAACACCGAAAATACCCAACACGCCGCAGTCTCCCTTTCCCGTTGTTTACACCTACCTGTTACTGGCCCCTGATTCTTGCTTATAGGTGACCCTGTTGCTGGAAATACGGATCTCAGCGATGCTCCATGGCTTTCCCCACCTCCGAAGGCTTTCACTGTCGCTGCTGCTGCTTTGCTCTCTTCGAAACCAGTTTGTGCAACTAGGTTCACTTCATTAGATTGCGTACAAAACAGCCTAGGATTTATTGCTGAAGTTACAGTATTTCATTAACTGTCCCATATTTAGATTTTTAGGCTTGCTGTTTGGGTTTTTTGGTTTTTTTTTTTTTTTTTGGTCACACCTGGCGATGCTCAGGATTACTCCTGGTGGTGCTCTAGGGACCATATGGATACTAGGAAATCGGGCAGGTGGGCCTGCTTGCAAGGCAAATGCCACCTGCTGGACTATCCTCCCAGCTCCAAGTTGTTGTTTGTTTTTACTTTTTAGGACTATATATCTACTGCTTTGGCAATAAGGAAACAAATGTGAGGGATATAGTTCAGATACTTTTGTATTATTCATTGACCATTATGAAATAGTCATCATATGTAATATCGTGTGTAGCACTGCCTTTATAAGGTGGAAAATATATTATATTGACAAATAATAAACTTAAGCACAGAAGATGAATGTGGCCCGGTAAATATAGGCAGTAAATTGATAAGAAAACATCTCCCATAACCTCAGAGTTTCAAAGTAAACAATGCTAAGATTTAGTGAATGTCTTTTCTCATTCATTTTTCCATGAGTATACTTTTATTTGGATATATTACAATATATACATGTGATATTCCCATTCATTATATGCATCTTTTTATTTTACTAAATATTCCTCCAAAGGGAGATTTCACCATATTATATCTTAGTCTGTCTACAAATCCATATATCTGGAATAAAAATAGTCAATATGTCCCCCATCAAAAATGGTGAGGGAAGAAATGAACAGAAATTTCCACAGAGAAGAAAGTTACATGGCCTAAAGGCATATGAAAAATGTTCTTCATCACTAATCCTCCTAGAGATGCAAATTAAAACTACTATAAGATATCTCACGCCACAGACAATGGCACTCAGTCAAAGAGCAAGAACAACGGTACTGACATGGGTGTAGGAGAAAGGGACTCTCATTCATTGTTGGTGGGAATGTTGACTGGTCCAGCCCTTTTGGAAAACAATGTGGACATTCACTCCACAAACTAGAAATAGAACTCTCTTTGACCCAGCAATACCACTACTAGGAATTTAACCTGAGGAGAACTCACAGCAGAAACACAATCTACTTCTATGATCATAGCACTATTCACAATAACCAGAATCTGGAAACAACCTGAGTGCCCAGAACAGACAGCTGGTGAAGAAACTATGGTATATCTATACAATGGAATGCTATGTGGCGATTAGGGAAAAAAATGAAACTATAGAGTGCCTATAAATGGATGGACTTGGAGAGTGAAATTAGTCCAAGTAAAAGGACAGATACAGAATAACTGCATTTATTTCCGGGATATACAACAAATAGTATGAGACCAATATCAGGGCAGGCAACATAGACCAGGAGGACTTGGCAATGGTTGGAATCTAACACGGTGAGTGGAGGTCAGATCATTGACCACTTGACATCCGTTATTCAGCGATTTGAGCACGGGCACCAGTAATGTTTCCATTAGACCTATCACGTTAGTGTGGCCCAGTGGCATCAGTTTGCGCCATAAAAGAGCCTCAAACCCGTTTGTTCAGAGTCTTAAGCGAAGAAGTCTGAACCATCTTGTAGGTGGCGGCCACGTGATCTTTTGATGTCCATAGGATCCGGTCGCAATGGCTCTAGTCAAGCGGTCGTCTCCAAAAAATATTACATGTCAGTCCATCCGATTTTCAATGACTTGGCAAATCAGACAACATCCTAACTCTGGAACAGCGACAGAATTCGAACTCAGTTCCTTCTTTCACTTGAGTGAGGGCGTGATATTACAAGCATAGCTCTTTGATTTTCACTCTGGGAGACCCAAATAGTATTCTCATCCTGCTTTTGTAGGGCCCAGGTCTAAGAGGCATATGTTAATGCAGTGAGAACAATGGAGTTGAAGAGATGTGCCAGGCTGGGGAGTTCTTTGTCTTTTTAGCTATTTCTTTGATACTTTTTTTTTTTTTTTGAAGTTTAAGAAGTCTTATATTTTTGAAGAAATACATAAGCTTATTATAAAATTTTCATGAAAGAATGGAGTGTAGAAAAATTTATGAATTTTTGGTAAAGAACAAAGTTAACATATTCACATTTCTTTCATGAATATATAAATTGCCATAGAGTACAGAAAATACAGAAAATAAGACAGTATGGAGTTAGTATAGGCTGAGGAATATAGTTAATGCACACAATAGAGAATCTAGTAATGCATCCAAATATATATATGGTCAAGTGGGTTTGCAAAAAAAGGTACTTGCACAGACAAAAGTGGATGTCTTGTCAACAAGAACAATAAAGATATCCATATGCTTTTGAAGGCATTCCGCTGCTGCTTTGTTCACCCTACGCGCAGCTCAGGTTTTAGGTCGTTCATCATGTTGACTTCTTGACCTAGGTACACTTTGCTGCATTCAGAGATGTTTGTTCCATCAGGTGAATGGGGCCCTGGAACTAGTTCATTTTCATAAACATAGTTTTGCTTAGTTTCAGCTGTAGACCTATTTTTCCACATTCTTAGTAGAAGTCAGCCAGCATTTGTGCGCTTGGCTAATGTTTGGTATTATAAAGCGATGTCATCAGTGAAGCGGAGGAGTGGTGTAGTTGCCAACCATCTATCTTCACTCCCATTTCCTTCCCATTCTAATTGTCTCATGATGTTCGAGGATAGCACTGAAGAGTTTTGGTGAGAATGGTATCACCCTGCTGAACCCCTCTTTTGACATCAATGATCACTTCTTTGTAGAATGGTGTGATCATAGTGGTGAATCGTAATAGAGCTCACGAAGGATCTTGATGTAGTGAGTTTTAATGCCCTGTTTAACTAGGACTTGATGACCACTTCAGTACTCCACAGAGTCAAAGGCTTTCTTTAAATCAATGAGCGCGTGAGCCAGAGCGGCATCTTGAGACTCCTAGACACACCCCAGTGAGCTTAGTTATCGTGTGGATATGGTCGATTGTGCTGAATCCTTTCGGAAGCCAGCTTGCTCGCATGGTTGCCCTTCATCTAATGTTCTGCCAATCCTGTTCAAGATGGCTCAAGTGAACAGCTTGTAGATGACAACAGGCAGATGGGGCGATAGTTGCCAATGTTGTAGATATCCCCTTCTTGAACAGTAGAACTGTCCTACTGATTTTCCATGGGAGGCACCTTGCATTCAGACAGGTAGCGTCGCGAAGAGCCGAGCCAGTGTATTGATGAGTACTGACTGCAGATTCTTCAGGTGTTCGGGTCTGACTTTGTCTGGGCCTGGTGCTGTTCCCTACTTTACTGACTAAATGGCATGCCGGTTTCAGAAGGAGAACGTTGGGAGCCACATATCCATCTCTGCGGAATTTGGTATGTGGGTAGGTGGGCGTGGCTAGCAAAGAGATCTGAGTAGAGGTCATGGATAAGTAAAGCACAAAATATCAAGTATAACATCATTGGTCTGACTAAGACGAGGACGCGTCAATCGCATCACTCGTTTTTGACGGAGAAGAACTGTTCCCCGGAACATGTGATGAAAGAGCGCAGTGATGTCAGTGTCCTTGTCAACGCGAACATAGCCATGAACACTGATTCGTCTGAATGCCTAACAAACTGGATAGGACGATTACACTTGAAGAGATGTGGCCCACTGCCAGCAGTTTCTATCTTCGTTGTCTACGTACCAACATCCACATACAAGGAAGAAATCAGGAGGCCAGATAAAATGTTGTCACTCTTCAATAGAAGCACATATTACCACACTTCAGTTACCGCATGCTTCAACAAGCTTGTCACGCCATTTCATCCATGACCACTGGCCTTGAACTTCTTTCCGTGTTTATTAACTCGTGTTTCCATGCCCTTAGTTCTGTCCAGTTTCCAAGCCTCTGTTTGCTATGTCCATCCACTCTGGGAACTTTGGTTATGGTGCTAGCCCTCACTATGCCTGATGCATGCCAGCTAATGTTCTAACTGGATCACTGACCTCTCTGGATTTAATTCTACCGTACCCCCAAGGAAGACACTTGATGTCCCCCCCTTACTCTAGGCGGGACCGGTGGGCTGAGCAATGAGGTGCTTCTGTTCAATCACAGAGCTGCTTGCTGGGGAGGCAGGATTGAGCACCGCAACTGCCGCCTGGATCTTGGCCTGGGGTGCTGGGCCAAGCGCTCCCAACAGTATCCCAGAGAACAGCCTGGGGTGAGCGCAAGGACCAGGATGCTGGAAGTGGAGTAGTGCTAGGAGTTTCGTTAGAGCTAAGTTCCCAGCAGATCTCAGGGGTTAGTATTAGCAGATGTTAATTTTCCAGCTAATTGTAATGATTCCTCTTGGTTTCCTTGTCTCAGTCTACTGTTTGCCTTCTGTGAGGTTGAGAACTCGATATTTGGAAGTTTAAATATTCTTTTTTCTAATGTGGAAAGTTCTCCCTCCCTCTCTTTTCTCTCTCCCCTCACTCTCTCCCATTGCCTCTGTTACTGCCACTGTTGCTACTGCAGCAGCGGAGTTCTCCCCCTTTCCTTAGCAGGCACGTGTACCCTGACTGCAGTGACCCAGAGACCCCCTTCCTGGTAGCGTTAGGGTTCTGCACAGTAGATTTGCTTAGTTGGCACCTGGACATTGAGCCTGAGTGCCCTGCCCTCAACCTCACCAGACAAGCACCTTTGCCAGTGAAGCATCCTTGGGCCTCACGAACTTACTTCAAAACAACTTTCGTTAATGAAGTAGCTCAAGCTAATCACATATGAGTTATGGTTTTCTACAGGGAAGTATCTTTGGTTGCAAGCAAGACAAACTCTGGCTAAGTTAAGTGAAAAGGGAATTAATGGCACAAGATATACTTGCCTTGCATGCAGCTCATCTTGGATTGCTCCTAGTACTGCATATGGTACCCCAAGTACCACCAGAAGTCAGGAGTAAGGGCCGGGTGATAGTCCAGCAGGTAGGGCATTTGCCTTGTACCCGGCTGACTCTGGTTCAGGCCCCAGCATCCCATATAGTCCCCAAGCACTGCCAGGAGTAATTTCTGAGTGTAGAACCAGGAGTAACTCTGAGAATTTATGAGTGTGACCCCCAAAATTATGAGGAGGTTTATTTGAAAAGTCGGAAGTGGGTGACAAAATTCAAAGGCGACTTGGAAGAACAGGACAGATCCGAGTGCCGGAATCCTCCTATGGGATGCAAGCTGCGGGAAGCAGCCCGGCTTCCTGCTCGTTTCTCATGCTGAAGCTGTGTCAGGACTCAGAGTCAAGGAAAGGAATTGTAGAGCTCAGAAGACAAGGAGGAGGGGAGCAGCCAGTGAGAGAGACTACAGGTTCATCATCCACTTTGCTCGCTTGGAGGTGCCCCAGGCTACCTCGCACGTCTAGCCCTGGCATCAGTTCTTCTGACATCCGAGCACTACCACTAACCCATGCGGTGTACCTAGGAGGCGGGCTCTCCTAAAGTGCTGTACCGCCCAGTGCACTTCAGAGTTCAGGCGTGGTAAGCACCTTGAAAGTCTAAATGAATGAATTGAAAAACTTGGAATCTGTTGGAGCGATTAAGCCAAAACTTGGGGAGGATTTACTGACTGTCCTCTGGTCCAGGTGACTTGAAAGAAAAGGACAGAGAAAAGGAAAGAGCTTATTAAATGGTGCCTGTTTTCAAACCAAGTCCTTTTATGAGGATATATAAATATATTATTTCTTATCAACATTTTACAAATTATTGGGGGGAAACCATAATTATTCTTTGCTGATTATTGTTGGATGAGAGCAAAGTGATCATTTAAAAAATGTTTATACCGAGAATTAAAAAATTGTTCAAAAACAGTTGTTTCAGGTATTCAGTAGTTCAATACCCAGTCTCACCACCAATGTGCCCTTACTGCCACCAAGTTCCCCAGTCTGCTCCTTAGCAGGCACTAATAATTTACTTAATCTAGCTATTCGGGCCTCCCAAAGAGGACCCGAAAGAGCTATGCTTGGAATATCACGTCTCACTCAAGTGAGAGAAGGAATCGGAGTTCTGACCTCCATCGATAATTCAGAATCAGGGACGCTATCTCGTGTTGCCAAGGCATCGAAAATCAGATGGGCTGGACATGTAATGCGATTTAGGCGACAGCTGGACTAGAGCCGTTACCGACTGGATCCCACTGGACGTCAAAGATCACGTGGCCACCCACCTACAAGATGGTCAGACTTCTTCGTCAAAATCCTGAACAAATGGTTTCAAGCTCTTCATATTCCTCAAACAACCAGAGCCATTGGGCTACACTGGCACATGATAGGGTCAAATGGAAACATTACTGGCACCCGCTCCAGCAAATCGATGAATAGCAGAGTGTCGAGTGGTTAAGGGATGTAAATGATATTGCCTAGTATAATATATATATATATATATATATATATTCTAATGATGGTATATGAGTAGTGTAGCAGCCACACGCTCCAGGAATTAAGAAATCTTTAATGGGGTGATAAAGTTGGAGTTAAATTTTACTGTGCATTGGCTTTTTGGGGCATGGGGTAACTGCCAGCTTTCTGCTAGTACAAGTTTGGAGAAGAGGGCCCAATCTTGACTCTTGAAAGTCTAGAGATTTCAGTCACAAAGCCCACATATCTGAGTTTATCAGTGGCTTAATTTTTTGGGGTGGAACTTATCCGCCAGTGGAGTCTAGGCCCCAGGCATGGCAGTGATTATGGGCGTAGAAGTTTTTGACTACTAAGGCAGGCCAGACCCAAACACTTCCTCCTCCCAATTGCCCCAGCTGAATCAGCCTAGTATTCAAGTATCTCTGCCAGTTGTTGGTTTCTGAATCATGGCCTGTGGATGAAACTACTTTGGGCCTGAGGAGGATCATGGATATGACGGCTGGCCTTCAGGAGCAACAAAGTTGGACGCAGGCAGCCCAACCCTCCCACGCCTGAAAGCCTGGAGATTTCAGTCACAAAACTGCACCTGAGTTTTCCAGCAACTTAATTTACAAATCCTTTTCTTTCTTTAGTGAGCTCAGAGATAGGCTGATATTCAGTTTGGAGACAATGGAACAACAATATCTGCTGTGAGCAACAAGACCTATATTTTTGAAAGGAGCAAATCTGTTGGAGACCTAAAACTGACCCAATTAGAACATTAAATATTCCGCTGTGGTAAGTAGACATTTTAAGTATCATGTGGAGTTTAGAAGAATAAGTTTATTATGACTTTATAAAAAAGATTATTATTGCATTATACTCAGAAGCTATGAAATTATGTTAAAATATACATCATATATATTCTTTATTCTTCATAGTCAGAGGAATACATTTCTTTCCCTTCCCTTCTTTAGGAGTCATTTTAGACTTTTTTCCACCCTGAGGTCTTTTTAAGTATTTTCAAGTGGTGACAAAATGCAAATTTTATAATTCATTTTTCACAGTTTCTTGCCTTGTGATCAGGATTAGCACATTGTGAATGATTGTGTCCCTAAATTTTGAAGAATAGCTAATACTTTTTTAAATATGTATTTGGGTTTAGACATGGAAGGAAATTCATTTATATTTCTGCCTTTGATAGTGAAGTTTTCAAGTGTCTGTTGGCCTTACAGCTTCCTTCCTAACGGAAAGAGTAGACTGAGCATTAGTAGCTAGTGTGGTGGCAAGGGGCCTGTATAGAATGCATGTAATGGGGCCTGTATAGAATGTATGTAATGGGGCCTGTATAGAATGTATAGAATGGGTCTGTGTATAATGCATATTGGGGGTGTCTGCATGGCGTGCCTTCATCTAATAGAATCTCTGAGGGTCTGCAGACTTCGGGTCTTCCGCATTCTGCCCTCTCTGAAGCCACCTTGTATGCAATGGGTCCAGCATGGAGTATTGGATCCAAATCTGGTCCTTACAACCTTGACCTTTACTCAGAAGAAGATGGTGCCACCTTATGCCAAAGGTGTATTCACAAGACTTTCTCCTTCCTCCATGTTGCTCTGGCTTCTTGGGGGTGCTGAGCTCTCACTTGTTGCATGGGCCCTGAGAAAGGACAGGATTGAAGGTCTCTGTCTTGCACATGCAGTCAGAGTGAAAGTCACTGGCTTCTCTCTCAGAGTGGAGGTCACTGGCTTCTCTGTCAGCCAGAGTGAAGGTCACTAGCTCTCTCTCTCAGCCAGAGTGGAGGTCACTGGCTTCTCTCTCAGGGTGGAGGTCACTGGCTTCTCTCTCAGAGTGGAAGTCACTGACTTTCTCTCATGGTGGAGGTCACTGGCTTCTCTCTCAGAGTGGAGGTCACTGACTTCTCTCTCAGGGTGGAGGTCACTGGCTTCTCTCTCAGAATAGAGGTCACTGGCTTTTCTCTCAGAGTAGAGGTCACTGACTTCTCTCTCAGGGGTGGAGGTCACTGGCTTCTCTCTCAGAATAGAGGTCACTGGCTTTTCTCTCAGAGTAGAGGTCACTGGCTTCTCTCAGAGTGGAGGTCACTGGCTTCTCTCTCAGAGTGGAGGTCACTGGCTCACTCTCTCAGAGTGGAGGTCACTGGCTTCTCTCTCAGGGTGGAGTCACTGGCTTCTCTCTCAGAGTGGAGGTCACTGACTTCTCTCTCAGGGTGGAGGTCACTGGCTTCTCTCTCAGAATAGAGGTCACTGGCTTTTCTCTCAGAGTAGAGGTCACTGGCTTCTCTCTCAGAGTGGAGGTCACTGACTTCTCTCTCAGAGTGGAGGTCACTGTCTTCTCTCTCAGAATAGAAGTCACTGGCTTCTCTCTCTGAGTGGAGGTCACTGGCTCCTCTCTCAGAGTGGAGGTCACTGGCTTCTCTCTCTCAGAGTGGAGGTCACTGGCTCTCTCTCAGAGTAGAGGTCACTGGCTTCTCTCTCTCAGAGTGGAGGTCACTGGCTTCTCTCTGAGTGGAGGTCACTGGCTTCTCTCTCAGAGTGGAGGTCACTGCCTCCTCTCTCAGAGTGGAGTCACTGGCTTCTCTCTCTCAGAGTGGAGGTCACTCGCTTCTCTCTCAGAGTGGAGGTCACTGGCTTCTCTCTCAGAGTGGAGGTCACTGGCTTCTCTCTCTCAGAGTGGAGGTCACTGGCTTCTCTCTCTCAGAGTGGAGGTCACTGGCTTCTCTCTCAGAGTGGAGGTCACTGGCTTCTCTCTCAGAGTGGAGGTCACTGGCTTCTTTCTCAGAGTGGAGGTCACTGGCTTCTCTCTCAGAGTGGAGGTCACTGGCTTCTCTCTCTCAGAGTGGAGGTGACTCCGCTTCTCTCTCAGAGTGGAGGTCACTGGCTTCTCTCTCAAAAGTGGAGGTCACTGGCTTCTCTCTCAGAGTGGAGGTCACTGCTTCTCTCTGAGTGGAGGTCACTGGCTCCTCTCTCAGAGTGGAGGTCACTGGCTCCTCTCTCAGAGTGGAGGTCACTGGCTTCTCTCTCAGAGTGGAGGTCACTGGCTTCTCTCTCAGAGTGGAGGTCACTGGCTTCTCTCTCAGAGTGGAGGTTACTATCCTCTCTCAAAGTGGAGGTCACTGGCTTCTCTCTCAGGGGGAGGCTACTCGCCTCTCTCTCTGAAAGTAGAGGTCACTGGCTTCTTTCTCAGAGTGAAGGTGACTGGCCAGAGTAGAGGCCACTGGCTTCTCTCTCCATAATGCTAACATTTAGGTGGCCAGGTCTTCCTCCTGAAGAGTGTCAGGGAGAGAATGGGTTTGGGGTCCTCCCCTGAACTTGGTCTCTGTTCCTCAGACAGCCATGGAGTGGACCCAGAACCACCTGCTCCGTGGGATGATTGAGGCGCTGCTGAAGGCCTATGCTCAGAGGCTGTTTGTGACACACACAGTGCATGAACTGCTCTGGGGGTACAAGGACGAGATCCTGTCCCTCATCCATGTCTTCCAGCCTGACATCCCCTCCCTATTTTGGCCTGTTCTATGGGGTAAGTTGGTTTTCTCAGACCCTTTCAATTCCTCTGAAGGATACCCCTGTGCCAGTTCATCTCCATCTGGGCTTGTCGCAGGAGAAGGGCAGAATTGCCGAGAATCCTCGATGATTCCATAGTAGTGACCTCAGGGGAACACGTGCCTCTGGGACCTAACCTGGGCATGCACCCAACTCCTCAGCTGTCTGCCTGGCTTTTGTGCAGAAACTTAGACCACTGCTAATATTGCTAATTCCAGTAATGTTATTGTGATAGAGGAGGTATACTTGCATTGTCCTCCAGAAATCAGGACTTCCTTTCCAGATAAAAGAGTTTGTAAGAGCACATATACCCTAAAAAGTTTAACTTGCAAAGAATATTCAGTTGTAGAAATCTCAGTTGAGAATGGGACTGTGTTCAAACCACTTTTTTCTAGTGTAATTATTGGGTGAAGCTATGGATGATTGGGTGCTAATTCTGGAGCTTGGTTTTATTAGTTTTCATTACAAGAGATTTAATTCAGGTCACCATAGAGTTACCATTATATTAGTAAAATGTAACTTTAAAGTGTACAATTCAGTGGTTTGTACTATATTCATAAGAATGATTGTAACTATTTAATCCAGACATTTCCCTCATTTAAAAAAATAAACCCAGAAAGGTCCAGGAACACAGCTCAGCTATGGGTGTATTAGCACCTGTTTGGGGTGCCAAGGGGGCTTCACCCAGTTGTTTTGGGCCCAGTGTTGTGCTGGGTATCAGACCGTGGGCTTTCCCATGCAACCAATCTCCAAACCCTAGAAGATGCTCGTCTTAGAGTTCCCCGATTGTAAGTGCAGTCACACTGGGACTCTTGTTCTGCAGTGCAACTGTACCACAGAGCCTACTATGGTGATACACAAAAGTAACCAGTTACTTGAAAGGATCCTATTTCTCTGTTTTCAGAAAAAATGGAACAAATGACGGAGACTACGTTTTTCTCACTGGGGAAGACAGTTATCTTAACTTTACAAAAGATTGTGCAATGGAATGGAAAAACGTAAGTCTAAAGATTTATCACTGTCATTCTTTTTTCGATTTCTGTTGAAATTGAATGTCCACTTTGCCATTATTTTAAGACAATGTTACTTTCCTATTTTCCCCTCTTATTTGAAGTGCCATGACTTACAGTACTGATCATGATAGGGTTTTGTGCGTGTAATAAGGTTCTGAAACTGCAGCCTCCAACAGCCTCTCTGCCTCCCTCCTCCGTCTCCGATTCCCTCCCCAGCCAGCCCTGCCCCTAGGCTCTTGGTAAGCTCAGCTCTCCACACCAGTTCATAGGGTGTGTTGTCTCTGAACACTCACTACCTTACTGTGTTATCTTACATCCCATGAAGGGGGCAGGAGGGATAGCACAGTGGGGAGGGTGGAGGAGGTGTTTGCCTTGCATGTGGCCGACCTGGGTTCAGTCCCCAGAATCCCAGTGTGTAGAGCCAGGAGTAACCCCTGAGCATTGCCGGGTGTGACTCAAAAAGCAAAGAGCAAAACAAACAAAATTCTTATATCCCACAAAGGCGAGAGCTCATCCGTGCCTGTCCCTCTCCTCCTCATTGACTGTTCTGCATGAACACTCTTGGTTCTGTCCCCAGCCTAGCAACAAATTGCATGGTTTTGTTTCAGAATTTTTTTAACATATATTTTCATAATTTACTTGTTTATTAATAAATTTATGCCATTTTGAGTCACACCCGGCCATGCTCAGGGATTGCTCCTGACTCTGCACTCAGGAATCATTCTTGGTGGTGTTTGGGGTGTTGTAGGACACCTAAAAGCCTAAAAGCCTAAAAGCCTCTGCATCTGCCCTGGATTGCCTCCTGCAGATCACTTCGTAGATACGGGGGTAGTTTAAATGTGGCAGTTTATCTGACCATGTATTCTGTACTGGCTGGTATAAATGTTCTCTCATGCTACCACAATCATCGTGGGACTAGCTAGATCTTACCAGCATATTTGCCTGGCCACGTTGGATCTCTAAGTAATTATCACTGTCGTCCCCGTTCATCTTCGATTTGCTCGAGCAGGCACCAGTAATATCTCCATATGACCTGTCTCATGCAAGTAGAGCCCAAGGGCACCTGCTTGCTCCAGGAACATAAAGAGCCTCAAACCATTCCATCAGGTCATGGGAATGAGGTCTATAATTGTTACTGGTATCTGGCATATCAAATACGACACGGGTAGCTTGCCAAGCTCTGCCGTGCGGGCTAAGTAATTAACCCAGAGAGAAATGCTATTTGCCTCCAAGCAAGCAAGTATGGCTGCCTGATAACTCAAAGGCAACTAAAATACAAAACTACCGTGAAGTAGACTGAGACTCTTGTGAAGGCATGGAGAAATATTAAACTGGCATTAGTATTAGTCTTTGGTACAGAGACATGCCATCTCAGAAACCCCCTTCTCTACCCTATAAAGGCATTTCCAGGCAGATCTTGGCTCAAGACCCTCAGCATATAAAAGGGCCTAGGTGAGGTGCTGGGAGAAATTACCTGAGGGCATTTGACCCTCACTGCTTCAAAACAGTGGGAGGGGAGGTCTGAGTTGCAGGGGTATAAAACTAGCCTACTTCCTCTCTCTCTCTCTCTCTCTCTCTCTCTCTCTCTCTCTCTCTCTCTCTCTCTCTCTCTCGGCTCTCTTTTTGGGCTTGCACTCTTCTTGGGAGTCTTGTCTTTGTCTCCCTCTTTACAGGGCCTTTACGTGGTGGCGCCATCTTGGCCACACGTGGCTGGGGTTCTAGCCGGAATCCTAAGCACAGGGTTTTTCCTATTGCTGATTTGTATGCCCAAACCTGTGATAAGTAAAGCATTTTAAAACTGCACCGGATTCCTGAGTCTTCATCCATACCCCGCCCGGCTTTGGAGGTAGAAGGGAACTTCGCTTCCGGGCACTGTTGGGGATCCCAGTGGTGTCCCCGACATTGGGGAACCACATAGGATGCCGGGGATCGAACTTGGGTCAGCCACTTGAAAGGCAAACACCCCACCCACTGGACTTTGGCCCCTATTTTTCATTTGGGGGAAGGTTGGGGCAATACTCCGTGATGATCAGGGACTATATTCTGGCTCTGTGCTCTTGAGTAACCCCTAGTGTTGGATGACAGGCCTAGCTAGCTTGGGAGCTTTGTTGTCTTATCCACTCACAGCTTAATCTATTTAGATGTTCTTAAACCAGGGTTCATACTAATGAGATCTCTCTTCTGTGTAAACACTGATGGAGGGTGTGTCATTTACAGAAGTCACCTTGACTCTGAGTGAGTAACTTCTGACTTATACATCTACTAAGACTAACATCTACTATGTTATCTAGATTGGGAACAGCTCCTCTTTATACCCACTGGATCCAGTGTGGGAGTGTTAGAATTTACTAGGAAACTATCACCCTGGCTACGTTGAGACTATCATTTAAGATTATAGGAAGGATCATACCAGTTTGTTCTCAAGCAGGCGAGTGTAACCCTTTCAGTATAAAGAGAACAAGATACACAGAATCGCCCTGGTACAGGGTAATAAATAAGTACCTAATGTTGGTACTATCTAGATTACATAAAGCCCATGAAATTAAGATGTATTACTTTATTTTTTTTTTAATTTTTTATTATACCACAGTGAAACATACAATTACAAAGGTGATCATAATTGGTTCTTGGTAATACAGTATACCAGCACCCATCCCTCCACCAGTGCCCCATTTCCACCACCAATGTACCCCCCCCCCCCTCCTGCCCACCCCCCCCCCATGCTGCCTTAATAGCAGGTACCCCAGTTTCCTCTCTTTCTCTCTCTCTCTCTCTCTCTCTGTGTCTCTGCATCTCTCTGCCTCTTATTTTACACATTGTGGCTAGCCCTGCAGGTATTTAGAGTTTATCACTTAAGTCTCTTTGTGTATATTCAATGGTGAGTCTTAATCTGCCATTACCATTTCCCACATTTAGTAAAACACTGGTATCTATTTATGTCGTATTAATGAATGCAGTCATTCTATATCTGTCCTTTTCCTTCTGACTAATTTCACTCAGCATGATAGTCTCCATGTCCCTCCATTTGCAGGTAAATTTCATAATGTCATCTTTTCTGACAGCCACATAGTATTCCATAGTGTAGATGAACCACAGTTTCTTTAGCCAGTCCTCTGTTCTCGGGCATTTAGGTTGTTTCCAGATTCTAGCTATAGTGAATAGCGCAGAGATGAATAAAGAAGTACAGATAGTGTTTCTGCTATGTGTTTTTCGGTCTCTCGGGTATATTCCCAGGAGTGCTATTGCTGGATCAAAAAGAAAACTACAAAACGTTACTTCAGGAAATAAAAGAAGACCTGAGGAAATGGAGACATATTCCCTGCTCATGGATCGGAAGGATCAACATTATCAAAATGGTAATACTCCCTAGAGCTTTATACAGATTCAACGCGGTGCCTATAAAGATACCCATGATGTTCTTCAAAGAAATTGAACAAACACTCCTGAAATTTGTATGGAATAATAAAACTCCACGAATAGCTAAAGCAATCCTTGGGAAAAAGAAGATGGGAGGTATCACTTTCCCCAACCTCAAGCTCTACTACAGAGCAGTTGTAATTAAGACAGTGTGGTATTGGTATAGAGACAGACCTGTAGACCTATGGAATAGAACTGAGTATCCTGAAACACATTCTCAAATATACAACCACTTAATCTTCGATAAAGGAGCAAAAAATATTACGTGGAGCAAAGAAAGCCTCTTCAACAAATGGTGCTGGGAAAACTGGGCAGCTACATGTAAAAAAATGAACTTAGACCTCCTTCTAACGCCATGCACAAAAGTCAGATCAAAATGGATTCTAGATCTCAACATCAGACATGAATCTATAAGGTACATCGAAGAAAACATAGGAGAAACGCCCTACGACATCGAAACGACAAGTATCTTTAAAGATGACACACCACTGACCAAGCAAATGGAAGCAAAGATAAACAAATGGGATTATATAAAACTAAAAGCTTCTGCACCTCAAAAGAAACGGTGACCAAGATACAAAGACAATCCACAGAGTGGGAAAGGATATTCACCCAATACCCATCTGACAAGGGGTTAATATCCAGGATATATCAAGCACTGGTAGCACTCCACAAGAAAAAAACAGCCAACCCCATCAAAAAATGGGGAGAAGAAATGAACAGAAGCTTCCAAAAAGAAGAAATTCGAATGGCCAAAAGGCATATGAAAAAGTGTTCTTCATCTTTAATCATCAGGGAGATGCAAATCAAAACAACAATGAGGTACCATCTCCCACACCACAAAGACTGGCACACATACAAAACAGCAAGAACAACCAGTGCTGGCGTGGATGTGGGGAAAAAGGGACTCTGATCCACTGTTGGTGGGAGTGCCGACTGGTCCAGCCTTAAGATGTATTACTTTATAGCAGCCCCCACCCCAGTGTTTTACATAAGAGATAATCTTGGAAGAAGGGATTACTCCTTGGTGTAATCCTTGGTTTAGACCTGTAGTAGGGTGTGGCACCACCCTTCTACACTCTTCTACTATCTAGAACCTGTTGAGTTGATTGTTGTTGACAGGACCCTCCCTGTCAACAGTTAGGATTACTGTGGTGTATATAAGGGGGCAGATTTGAGATACACTCTCTCTTTTTGGTGGGACTTCCTGGTAGGACCCTCTTTGGTAGGACTCCTCCTGGTGGGATCCTCTTGGTGGGAGACTTGGGCTCTCATGTGTGGTATAAGTTCTTACCAGAGCTAGAGTTCTTTCATTATATTGGATTGCGGTGGTAGAGCTTTTGTACTATTTAAAGCCTTTTTTGGAATTGAGCCGGACTGAGTTTTCATGCGTTCCCGGCAGCCTCAGAGGTAGAAGAGAACTTCTGTCCTGATATTGTTGGGTACCCCAGCGGCTCCCTGACACCCTAGACATGCTCAGGGCAATCTTCTGTGGTGCTTGAGTTGGGATTTGAACCTGGGTTGGCTGCCTGCAACGCAAGACAGAGATCTCACCTGTTGTACTCTCTAACTTACGATGTGGCTATAAGGGGAGGAAAACATCATTTACTTTACAATTTGGAAGTAACCCACCTGGTGTCCATGTGAAGGGAATTCAGGGATGGAAGGGAATGCTGGTGAAGAAAGGCTAGCAGAGTGGGGTGAGTGAAGAATGAAAGGAAGAGGAGACCGTGGGGCCAGAGCAATAGCACAGTGGGGGGAGGCGTTTGCCTTGCATGCTGTTGACCCATGTTTGAGCCCCCGGCATTTCACATGGTCCACTAGCACCACCAAGAGTAATTCCTGAGTGCAGAGCCAGGTATAACCCTGGAGCACTGCTGGGAGTAACCAAAAAGCCAAAAAAAAAAAAAAAAGAAAAAAAAAAGAGGGAGACCAATTTGAAGATTATTGTGGTTGTCTCTGTTTCAGAATGTTTTAAACTGTCGGGGAGCTCCGCCGGGTCCCCAACAGTGCCGGGAAGCGAAGTTCCCTTCTACCTCGGCCGGCGGGGTGTGGATGAAGACTCAGGAATCCGATGCAGTTTTAAAATGCTTTACTTATCACAGGTTCAGGCATACAAATAAGCAATAGGAAAAACCCTGTGCTTAGGATTCCCGGCTAGAACCCCAGCCACATGTAGGCCAAGATGGCGGCCACCACGTGTAAAGGCCCTGTAAAGAGGAGACAAAGACAAGACTCCCAAGAAGAGTGCAAGCCCCAAAAGAGAGCCGAGAGAGAGAGAGAGAGAGAGAGAGAGAGAGAGAGAGAGAGGAAGTAGGCTAGTTTTATACCCCTGCAACTCAGACCTCCCTCCCACTGTTTTGAAGTAGTGAGGGTCAAATGCCCTCAGGTAATTTCTCCCAGCACCTCACCTAGGCCCTTTTATATGCTGAGGTCTTGAGCCAAGATCTGCCTGGAAATGCCTTTATAGGGTAGAGAAGGGGGTTTCTGAGATGGCATGTCTCTGTACCAAAGACTAATACTAATGCCAGTTAAATATTTCTCCAAGCCTTCACGGAGTCTCTTCTACTTCATGGTAGTTTTTGTATTTTTAGTTGCCTTTGAGTTATCAGGGAGCCATGCTTGCTTGCTTGGAGGCAAATAGTATTTCTCTCTGGGTTAATTACTTAGAGATCCAACGTGGCCAGGCAAATATGCTGGTAAGATCTAGCTAATGCCACGATGATTGTGGTAGCATGAGAGAATATTTATACCAGCCAGTACAGAATACATGGTCAGATAAACTGCCACATTTAAACTACCCCCGTATCTACGAAGAGATCTGCAGGAGGCAATCCAGGGCAGATGCAGAGGCTTTTAGGCTTTTAGGTGTCCTGCAACATTTAACACTGTCAGTTACTGAATGAGAACTCTATAAATATACACTATCTGGGGCCGGAGCAATAGTCCAGAGGGTAGGGCATTTGCCTTGCATCGCGGCTGACCCAGGTTTGATCCCCGGCATCCCATATGGTCCCCTGGGCACCACCAAAGAGTAATTCCTTAGCACAGAGCCAGGAGTAACCCTTAGCATTGCCGGCTATGATCCCCAAAAAGGCAAAAGACACCACAATTCCTTATAAATATAAATTAATAATCCTTTTCCTTAGAAATTTGTGAATCAAAACTTACTATAGTAAACCTTAAAATTAAATATTTATGGTAAATAGTATACCTTAAAATTAAATATTTATCACTTGATCACTTGACATCCCATTATTCATTGATTTGCTCAAGCAGGCGCCAGTAATATTTCCATTTGACCCTATCAAGTTGTCATTGTGGCCCAATGGCATCTGGTTTGCTTCAGGAATATGGAAGAGCCTCAAACCGTTCGTTCAGGGTCTTGACAAAGAAGTCTGACCATCTCGTCGCGTGGCGGCCACGTGATAAACATACAAATATTTATAATGTATGTATTTATCATGCCCAGGCATAAATTATAAGCCAGGGAAAATTGTTGCTCACTGTAAGTATTTTGTGGTTATAACACAAATACTTTTTTAAATCACGAATTAGTTTTTAGGGACAAAAAGTGGTTCTCTGTTTGATTAAATAGGTGGTTGTGAGTTTTTTCTTTTTCTGTGGGGGAGGG
>JAJIBD010038477.1:0-15000 GCA_021461705.1 Cryptotis parvus
AATTGGCTTCTGCACCTCAAGAAAGCCGGTGACCAAGATACAAAGACAATCACAGGTGGGAAAGGATATTCACCCAGTACCCATCTGACAAGGGGTTAATATCCAGGATATATCAGGCACTGATAACACTCCCAAGAATAAAACAGCCAACCCCATCAAAAATGGGGAGAAGAAATGAAACAGAAGCTTCCAAAAGAAGATTCAATGGCCAAAAGGCATATGAAAAAAGTGCTCTTCATCTTTAATCATCAAGGGAGATGCAAATCAAAACAACAAATGGTACCATCTCACCCCACAGAGACTAGCACACATCCAAAACAGCAAGAACAACAGGTGCTGGCGTGGATGTGGGGAAAAAAGGGACTCTCATCCACTGCTGGTGGGAGTGCTGACTGGTCCAGCCCTTTTGGAAAACAATATGGGCATTCCTCCAAAACTGATATTGAGCTCCCATTTTCATCCACAATAGCACTCCTGGGAATATACCCTAGAGACCGAAAAACACATAGCAGAAACACTATCTGTACTTCTTTATTCATCTCTGCGCATTCACTATAGCTAGAATCTGGAAACAACCTAAATGCCCGAGAACAGAGGACTGGCTAAAGAAACTGTGGTTCATCTACACTATGGAATACTATGCGGCTGTCAGAAAGGATGAAATTATGAAATTTACCTGCAAATGGATGGACATGGAGTCTATCATGCTGAGGAAATTAGTCAGAAGGAAAAGGACAGATATAGAATGACTGCATTCATTAATAGGATATAGATACCAGTGTTTTACTAAATATGGGAAATGGTAATGGCAGATTAAACTCACCACTGAATATACACAAAGAGACTTAAGTGATAAACTCTAAATATCTGCAGGGCTAGCCACAATGTGTAAAATAAGAGGGAGAGAGATGCAGAGACAGAGAGACAGAGAGAGAAAGAGGAAACTGGGGTACCTGCTATTAAGGTGGGTGGGGACGGGAGGGGTGGGGTACATTGGTGGTGGAAATGGGGCACTGGTGGAGGGATGGGTGCTGGAATACTGGATTACCAAGAACCAATTATGAACACCTTGTAATTGTATGTTTCACGGTGGTATAATAAAAAATTCAAACCGAACTTCTATGTTGTCAATAAAAAGGACAAAATCATCAGGTCAATAAATAAGGTCAATAAAATAGGTCAATAAAATCAATAGATTTAATTTTGTGTCTGTGATTTTGGTATTTTTCGTCTATTTCACCATCTAACTTCTACTTACATTTGACTTTTGTGCATGGTGTAAAGAATTCCAGCTTCATTTTTACATGTGAATCTGCAGTCAGGTGAATTAATGTATGTGCAATGGAGGAATGCAGAACTCTGAGATGGAACTGTTTTTTTTTTTGAGCGGGGAGGGCAGTGCTCGGGTGATATACAGCCTGCAGTGTGAGACAGGATTTAGTGTTCGGTTCAAGTTATGTGCCGGTTGGGTAGACTGGAGGCATTGGAATCCCATATGGGGTTCTGGGTAGGCAGTGTGGAGTGATCATTTCAGTTCTGATAATGTGTCTCTACATTTTTTTAAACTAGAGGATCTTTTCATTTAGGCTCCTCGTTGCACTTAAGCTTCAATAACACATTTCTGAATATTAAGACAGTAATACTTGATCACTTGAATCCCATTGTTCATCAATTTGCTTTCGAGCGGAGCACCAGTAACATTTCCATTGGACCCTATCACATGCCTATGGTAGCCCAATGGCATCTAGTTGATTCAGAATAGCAAGAGAGCCTCAATGCATTCCTTCAGGTGTGTTGACAGGAAGTCCCCACGACCATTGCATGCAGGTGGGCGGCCACATGATCTTTGACATCCGTGGGATCCAGTCAGTAATGGCTCTAGTCCAGCGGTTGTTCTCCAAATGCGTGTTACATGTCAGCCCATCCGTTTTCCGATGCCTTGGCAAAGCAGACAGTGGAGTAGCAACGGAGGTCAGAACTCCGGATTTCTTCTCTCACTTGAGTGAGGCGTGATATTCCAAGCATAGCTCTTTCGATACCTCTCTTGGGAGACCTAAATAGCGTTCTCATCCTGCTTTCCATAGGACCCAGGTCTCTGGCGTATTTATGCAGGGAGAAAGGTGGAGTCAAAGAGATGTGCCCGGGCCGAGGGTTCTTTGTCCCACAGCTAGTTCTTTGATGCCTTTGAAGGTAGCCGTGCCACTCTCTCTTCCTCAAGCAGCTCAGGTTTTAGGTGTTCATCATGTTGATTCCTCTACCTAGATACACATAACTGCCGCATTCAGAGATGTTGTTCCATTGAGAGTGAATGGGGACCTCTGGAACTAGTTCATTCTTCTTGAACATTGTTTTTTAGATTCAGCTGTAGACCTATCTTTCCACCTTCTCGGTCAAGTCAGCCAGCATTTGTGCCGCTTGGCCAATGTTTGGTGTTATTAGAACGATGTCATCAGCGAAGCGGAGGTGAGTGTAGTTGCCGACCATCTATCTTCACTACCATTCCTTCCCACTCTAATTGTCTCATGATGTTCTCGAGGGTGGTGATGAAGAGTTTTGGTGAAATGGTATCACCCTGTCGAACCCTCTTCTGACATCAATGATCACTTCTTTGTAGAATGGTGAGATCCTAGTGGTGAATCAATAATACAGCTCACGAAGGATCTTGATGTATTGAGTTTGAACAACCTGTTTGGCTAGGGCTTCAATGACTGCTTTGGTCTCCACAGAATCAAAGGCTTTCTGTAAATCAATGAGCGTGAAACAGGCGGCATCTTGTATTCCTACAAACCTCCAATGAGCTTGGTTACTGTGTGGATATGGTCGATCATGATAATTTTAATCCAAAATGCATATATTTGTAGGTTTTAATATATGCCTTACTTTAGGTTTTAATACCTTAGCAAATATATGAGATGGATTTCTCCTCCCAGTTGATAAAGGTGGAAATAAAGAGAGATTATTTCCTGTTTTATTAGGCAGGAAGTAAGAAGTATTTCCCTACTTTCTCTATTGCAAAAATGAAGTGGATGGTAGAGTATGGTTTTTGCCCATGTGTCCAGGAGGAACTATTAGATATATTGATTGATGACTGTAATAGTGATTTTTTAACAAACTTCTGTAAAATGAAATTCTTAAAAAATTAGACATTATTTTATTCATTTTCGTCCTCTTCCTATGGAACAAAGCATAATGAAAAGAGATCTATGCTTTGCATCTGGAGGTTAGAATACATTGCTTTTTCACTCTTTTGTAATTATAAATTAATTGTAGAAAGGAGTATTTAGTAGAAAAAGGCAGGGTATTCAAGATCCTCCTTTTCTGACACATTATAGGATAATTTGAATCTTAACTGTGGGTGTGGACCTTCTGTATTTCTCTGTACAAGGGAAATACACTTTGTTTAAAGGGTGTGTGTGGCATGTCAGTGCTGTTTGGTTCTACACAGTTTCTTTTCAGAGATCACTTCTGGCAGTATTGGAGGCATCGTGTGCAGCACTTGAGATTGAAAGTAACCAAGACAGGTGACTTCACCTGCTATCTCTGGCCCTGTGAGTTCTTCATATATATAACATTGCATAACTGTATCACTGTATCCTGTCTTCCGTTCATACGTGATTGGCCAAGATTAAACCAGTAACATCTCCATATGTCCTGTCTCTAGCTATTGTCAGACTGAGGTATCAGCGCTCAGAAGTTATAAAGCTTCAATCCATTCCAGAATGAGGTGTATAATTGTTACTGGTATTTGGCAGATCAAATACAACACAGGTAGCTTGCCAGTCTCTACGGGTGCAGGTAGCATACTCTTTTAGTCATCTTTAGTGCATTTATTGATGAACGAGCGCGACGCAAGAGACCCTGCTAGCAGGGCTGTGATAGTTAGTCTGCTGGGTGGAGTTCTGAAGAGAATCCGGATGTGGAAAATGGAGACCCTCATGGAGTGAAGTCGTCTGTCTTCGCCTATTACAAGGCTCTGATGGGGTGGCGGGCCAGGGCTAGAAACCGCCATCCACTCCTGGAACACCTCGTGACCGGCTGGGCACATATATCACATTATATATTATATATTTAATATTATCCTCTTGTTAGAGTGTAGTATATGTGGATATTTTATATGCATTTCAAATATTATAGATGTTACTGAGGAAGTACAACCCTACAGAAAGAGAATTGCATGTTACAATGGCAGACAAATGGAGTATAATTTTAATCATAAGGTTTTAAGCTCCCTTGTAGATAGAATCTGTTCTACTGCTTTATATGGTTCCTTGAACTCCTGGAGTAAAGCAGACTTTCTTTGAAGCTGGGTAAACTGATGTTGGGAACTAATACTGTTGATTAAAGGAGAGATTTTGTTTTGACTGGTTAGTAGTTACTGTATTTTTTGTGTAGACTATAGATGTAAAGATTGAAGAATTGGAAATTAAAGTATAAGAATAATGTTTATATTTTATATTACAAGTTGACTCTTCAATAATCATATACTTGCTATGTAAATAGGCAGGGCTGGACATGAGTAACTGGAATCTGGTGGGAGTGGCTGAGGCAACAATTGCTTTGTTATGTTAGCCTTGACCTCACGCCTAGCCCTGACCTAGGTCTTCCATTTAACATTGCCTTTATGTTTCCGGAATCTCCTAGGTGATAGAAAATATGGCTGGAGTCTGCGAATTGAGAGGTAGGTTCCTGCCCCGCAACCTCAAACGCCACCTCAATTTTTCCAGGCCCTAAGCTTGGTACCATAAGAAGAGAACATTTGCTTTTGGCAGGAGCTGGTGTGGTTAGAAATGCGTGGAAGGCTACTAACAACATTCTTTCTTTTTAATTTTCCAGATTTTTATTGCTACACCCAGCAGTGCTCAGGGCCTCCACGGCTCTGAATTCAGGGATCACTTCTGATAGGTTCGGGGACAATACGGAGTTCAGGGATAGGCCGGGGTCAAATCTTTGCAAGGTAAATGAGTAAAGAAAAGTTATATCATTCCTGTCCATAATTCCACCTCAGTTTCAAAGCTTTTATTTTCTCGTATCTGTGTCTCTATTTACCAATTTTGTGAGTATTAAAATAAGGGGAGCTTAAAAGTTAATTTAGTTTTAAAATATAAATCAATTAAATAATCTAAATCATACTTATAATTGGGAGGGAAGGCTTGGAAACCACAACTAGTGGTGCTTAGGACTTACTCTCATCTGACTAGTTACTGATAACTGGACATACATTAGTGATTCCCAATATAATTTTAAAAACTAAGATGTTCTTCTTTGTGAAACTTATACATGTGTTAATTAGTGAGATGATTTGTTTTGGGTTCCATATTGTCCTGCTCCCAATTCTTTGAAAGAATTCCTGGATTCTCCGTTCCTTGCTGCCGTGGATTTGTTGACTTGAACTGAACCAACCTCTTGCCTCTAAGACAGATTAAGTGGTGGTTTGAATTCTGATGGCATATGGATTCCATTCCAATCAACGTCATATGCTGCTTAGGGTCCAACTTTGATTATATTTTCTTTATCTACAGGAAAACGTGGTGTGGGGAGAAACTTGAACTCCAGCTGTCTTGCACTGGAGTACCTTACTAGTATTCTTGGAACCCTAGCAAGTGTCTATAGTGACCGTAGCAATTCCAGGATTGTGGTCTGGTGTGATCAGAGAGAGAAATGCGTGTTTTCCAAGTCTTTGTATGCAACCACCTACCTTTCTGAGTATTTCCAGCTTCATTTAAATTTTACTTCATAGAAATATACATCATTGGATGTTCCTAAAGTTGGAGTCATACCATATATAGCCCATAAGATGTGAGAGTCATTACTTTTGTAAGCACATTGTATTAGTGAGAATATAACCTGCAGGAGTCATTGTTAGACTAGCAGGAGGGGACAGAGTCATAATTCTTCCAGTTTTCCCATTAGGTCAGCAGTTGGTGGTGTGAAGAAGCAGATGTAGTTTCTCATACCGGTTTTCCTTAGGAATACTTTCAAGACAAGGGAGTCCTTGCAAAGCACAGAGGGAGAATTTACAGAGTAGAAAAAATAACTTATGGTCAGTTCCTTAGTTCCATTGTGGGATCAAATAAATACCGAAACATTTTCTTTGAAGTGAATTTCAA
The DNA here is from genome assembly GCA_021461705.1 of Cryptotis parvus. Taxonomy (NCBI): domain Eukaryota; kingdom Metazoa; phylum Chordata; class Mammalia; order Eulipotyphla; family Soricidae; genus Cryptotis; species Cryptotis parvus. Next base: position 6,108 of record JAJIBD010038477.1, read on the forward strand.
GGAAAGACTCTAAGTGGAATGAGATCATAAGGGCGAATGGACACACGGAATATGCAGGGGGAGATTATTTATTTGTTGGGAGAGAAGAAAAGAATACCTGAACTGTTTACTGCGAAGAGTTAAAAGTGAATTACTTTGGTGTTGGAGGGAGGTAGTATAATAGGTGTGGAACTGCGCGACGTGTGGCCCCACCTGGGTTTTATCCACGATCTCTCATATGGTCCCCCCTAGTACTGGCAGGAGTCAGGAGCAAACCTAGCTCTGGTGTGACTCCCACTGGGTGTGACCCAGGCATTAAATTTGACATTGAAGATAATATTTTGAATTTTATCATTTTTGCATTTAGTACATTAAATAAAACGATCTTTCAGCTAGATTTCTTTGTTCACATTTATATTTCTATTGATAGGACTAATTTATACTACAGAATTATACCTGCTAGGACAGTCATTTAAATTTCTGGATTTGGTATACATACTCTTGAAAGGGATAAGATAAATATAGCTGGACAAACCTATTCTTTATACACTTGGACGGTATTTTCCTCTAACCTAAATTTGAATCCTCTCTTTGGTGAGTGTTTAGCTCTGACAAACTATTTGCTCTGAATAAGCATTAGATGCTTTAAATCACCATGCAGTGTCTAGTGTTTTCAGTCCCACAGTCTTAGCTAATTTGAAAAATAATCTTTCATGGTAAGCATTTAACTTAGCTGGTAGGAAGTATGCCCCTATCTCGGGAAGCCCAAGGAGAGGAGGAAGAAGTATAGTCAGGGTCACAGAATGAGTCAAGGGCCTGGGCTATCTAACATCTCTGTACTAGAGTAGCATTCTAATCACTGAACAAGCCTGCTCTTGGGAAAAAATACAGGGCTTTGGTAGTTCTCTTTCCTATAATGTCAGCTCATGCTGAATCAGTATTTGTCCAGCTGACTTGAAGTGATAAAAGTAATATAGAAAATAGGTAAAGTCAGCTCAATGAAAAGTAGGTGAAAATCAGCCCACAATGGTGCGTTGTCTGTGAGCCACCAGGGGTGCATCACTGGTCTGGCCATGAAAGAGTATAAGGAGAACACACTGATGTCTCTTTAGGGATATATGAAAATCCACGCAGAGTGAAATTATTACTTCCTTCTTTTAAGGATATTTAAAAAATGAAAACAACATGTTTAGAAACTGCTAAGGTTGACCAAATATAGGTTTTCTAAAACTGAAACCTAGCACAGTTGAGGTGGGGAGCTACAAAATATGTTGAGTTAGCATAGTTGAGTAGAATGTAACAAGAATTTGCGTAGATTTATTTGTGTGCAAAAAGCATTTGTTGGAGATGTATTAATACGGGTCAGGATAGCCACACCATGATGTTTTTGTTGGTGTTTTTTGGTATACACCCAGCATTTCTCAAGGGTTACTCCTAGCTCAGTTCTTAGGAATTGCTTCTGGTAGTGCCAGGAGACCATGTAATGCCAATTTTTTAAACCGGGGCCATCAAGTGCTTGTGCTCCAGACCACTAAAGTTCATGAAAACCTTAACAAATGGCAGGAAAATGAAAGGAATGATAACTATGGCGTGCTATTTCTTTGAGGCTTTGGAGTCTTACAGCTTTTGATTGGGTGCCACTATAGTGGATTTATATGCTCGACTGACTTCTGAGTAGTGTATTTTGTTTGCTCTCCCATTTTCTTAATCTTATTAGTCCCAGAGTTTTCTTTCTTTTCTTTATATCTTCTAGCAGTATAATTTCCCCACAGGCAATGATTGTTCTAACTTTTCTTTCCAAAACCAAGTTTAGTCTGAAAGGTCCCATTCACGCTGATTTGGTTCCTAGTCATTACTTTTCATATATCTTTTACCTCCGGGTACTTTTCCAATGAGGCACCTAAGGAATTCATCTTGTAAATCAGATCCCTCCAGAACCTTCTTGCCTAATTTCCCACTACTCTAGCCATTTGTGTATGCCTAAGGGCCACACATTCTAAATGTTTCTCAGAATGTCACTGAACACATGCTGGATTTTTAGCACTGATTATATTCCATATGCATTCAAAGAATCTTAGATAGACAAACTCCATGCTATTTAAAAACATAACTATGTCATTTAGGAAGATATTTCTATATGCATTTTCATTTTCCTATGCATTTTCCTACTTTCTATGAGGGGAGAGACATTATTTTCTAATACAATTGTTTTCTTAATTATTATGGTTCTTACTGAGAACCAAGAATTGAGTCACCAAAGAAAATCTCAGGAATTTAACTGTAACTAACGGTTAAAGGGTATAACAGGGCTTAAATAGTGGGGTTCAAGACATGTCAATTACCTAAAATTTGAAATTGAATGAAAGTTTGGACCCTAGGTCATGGAGAGAGTTGTTTAGAGGAACCTCAAAAGGATTGGCTGAAAAATTAGTGAGAGACTTAGGGACTAGAGATCGGAGTATCCTCAAATCGCTGAATTGAAGCAGTAGATCGAGCTGCCGGACTTTCCTAAAGACACACATTCAGCTGAAACTTGCCCTGCTAAGAGTATTCCCAGAAATAAGCATGATGCTATTTTCCAGTGTCCATAATAATCAACCTCAAAGGATAAAGCCTAGAAATTATAGGGTATCTAAGATTCACAGAGAATGTACTACAAGGGCTCTAATTTTTTGGTAGTGATCTGAGCTTTTGGACTGTTATTCTTTTCTGTCACATACCAAGTGGATAGAACAAGAGTTGAATTAGATCTAAAATGGTTTTCATGATGATTTGTCATTGGAATGGTTCTTCCCCATTCAGTTTTGATGATGTCAGCTTAATTTCAAATATTGCAGTGTAAGGTAGTCTGCCTGCCCTTGAGTGTTGCAGGTGTGGCTGTGGTGCCTGGCTGCGTTGACAGGTGGCAGACAGGAGACAGGCTTGTCTACACTCAGTGCTCTGCCCTGTGGGCCCTGGAAGGTTGATGGACTGACATAGAAAAGACTGGGTCCCCCCTGGGATGAACCCAGAGCCACAGCAGAGTCTGGAAAGCTACCATGGTGTATTCGATATGCCCAAAACAGTAACAATAATGGACCTCATTCCCAACGGATGGAGACATTTCTGGTGCAGCTCAAGCAAATCGATGAACAATGGGAAGACAAGTGATACAAGGTAGTCTGACCATATGAAACTTCTAGTTAGGGAAAGCTATAACTCTCAAAGGAATTAGATATGTCAATGGATTAGTCACATGGCCTGGGTAGCCTAAAAGTATTATATGAGAGAAGTTTGTTTTATGCTTTTATTTATACATAGAAATATTTCAACTATTCACATCTAAACCAGTACTAAAGGCTTTAATAGTATTATGGTCAGTGTCAGACTTATTTATTTTATTTTGTGAAGCATTTTGGCTTGTTAGCATGAAAAATATTTGGATCACACTAGGTGTGGAATGATGAGAAATGGAATCACACTGATAAAAATAAAAACTTGTAGGACATATTGTGTGCTGCTTTCTAAAGAATAGTGAATGCTATATATTCCTTTTAGGTTGTTGTTTGAAACAGATGTTCATGCCCAATAGTTATTTAGGATAATTTATCACTGACTTATGCCAAAGTCAGAGCGGTAGAATTCTGCCTTCAGAATATTATATATCTGCTTTACAAAAGCTTTTCATGAGGAAACACCTGGGACCAAGAAGAACAGAGAACTAGCACCTTGATATAACAGAGTATATTTTAAAATAGTTTTTGAAATTTATTTTTATTAAATTTTTTTTTCAATCGGACCAGGTATGCTGAACCAGAGACTCTCAGACATGGGGCAGAGCTGCTACTTGTTCTCCTGTGCCCAGATGCTCATGAGGCACCAGGAGGCATGGCGGGTTCTAGCCCTGGACTGCCACCCCAGCAGAGCCTGACAACAAGCCAGATGACCCTACTCCATGGGCCCGCCATTTTTCCACATCGGACTTCCCTCTCGTCACAACTCCTCAGCAGACCAGACTATCACAGCCTGGCTCGCGGCCGCTAAGCGACCGTGCAGTTCATCAATAAATGCTTTATTTAGAAGGTGAGCTACAACAGTATGCCACCATACTGACAAGCCTAGCAAGCTGCTAGTGTCATCATTGTATGCTAAATACCAGTAATATTTATATTAGGTGCATTCCCGTGACCTAATATAATGGTTTGACGCTCTTTATGTTCCTGGGCAAGTGGATGCCTTTTGAGTTCTACTAGCATGAGACAGGACATATTGAGATATTACTGGTGCCTGCTATATAGCAAATAGATGATACGGGGAAGATAGTGATGATAGATAGGTATTTTTTATTAAACCACCATAATTTACAAGGTTGTTTGAAATACAGTTGTTTTAGACATTAAACAACACCACGATGACACCTTTCCTCCACCCAGTGTCCCCAGTTGCCCTCAACCCCAGCCTACCCTTTTAGGCACATAACGATCACGATCCACGATCCGCGATCTTCCCGTTGATCATCTATTTGCTAGAGCGGGCACCAGTAATATCTCCATATGTCCTGTCTCATGCCGAGTAGAGCCAGGGGCATCGGCTTGCTACAGGAACATAAAGAGCCTCAAACCATTATATTAGGTCATGGGAATGACCCAATATAAGTGCTACTGGAATTTGGCATATCAAATACAACACGAGAAGCTTGCCAGGCTTGCCGAGCAGGAGGCAAACTCTTTTAAACACCTCCAAATAAAGCATTTATTGATGAGCCGCGCGGCACGCTGACGCGAGCAACCGGTCTGTGATGGGCTGGTCTGCTGGGTGGAGTTCTGATGAGAGGGAAGTCCGAATGTGGAAAATGGCGGCGCCCGTGGAGTGAGGTGGGGCGTTCTGGCTTTGTTGAGGCTCTGCCGGGTGGTGGAGCCAGGGCTAGAACCCGCCATGCCTCCCGACTGCCTCATGAGCGGCTGTGCACAGGGAGGCAGGAACAGCTCTGCCCCATGTTTGAGAGTCTCTGGACCAGCATACCTGGGCGGATTGAGAAAAAAGCTGCTGCAGGGTGGGTGTCGATGATCCGGGCTGTGATGGGCTGGTCTGCTGGGTGGGGTTGTGATGAGAGGGAAGTCCAATGTGGAAAATGGCGGCGCCCGTGGAGTGAGGCGGGGCGTTCTGGCTTGTTGTGAGGCTCTGCGAGGTGGTGGGCCAAAGCTAGAACATAACAAATTTACTTTATATTGCTTGCTTGCCCTAACAAAACTTAAAGAAATAACAAATATAGTGATCAGAAAATAAATTAGTAAAGGGCAATTTGTGATTGCTATATGATTTTAACCCATATAAGTAAGGAAGTTGAAATCATTTTTAATACAATACAATAAAATGCCTATTCTCAGTTATATTTGTAAGGTCTTAAAAACTTTTTTATTGAATAACTGTGCAATGGACCATTACAGAGCTGTTCATGATTGGGTTTCAGTTATACAGTGTTCCAACATTCATTCCTCCACCAGTGCACATTTCCCATCACCAATGTGCCCCTAACAGAGTATTTTTGCTTCTCCCCATTTTGTTATTGTTTGTTTTTGTTTTGGGTCTATATCTGACAGTGCTCAAGGCTTACTCCTGGCTCTAAACTCAGAAATGACTCTTGGCGGGCTGCAGGTACCCTGTGGGATTCTGGGGATCAAACCAGTGTTGATCACATGCAACACTAGCACCCACCTCCGCTGTAACATATCCCAGCCCTCTTTCTGTTGTTATTTGCTAGTGAAGTTAGCTAGTTAATATGGGGGCAGAAACTGACACACAGTATCCTTTTTATCATAATCTGGAAGAATTTGAGTACTGAGTAGTGTAGTCACATAGGATGTGTATTAATATATTGAAAAATTTAAAAGGGTACATATATAGTATGTGCACTGATATCGTGAGTATACAAGTATGTGTATATATTTATACACATTTTATATGTATACTTTCAACATTTTAAATATTTAACATTATCTATCAAAAAGATACCAAGCCCTATGATTAAAGTGATTTGCCATATGTTTAAATTTTTTCAGTTCTCTATTTTGTTATTTACGATGTTATTTTGTCTTATTTATTTTAAAAATAAATTGAATTATTTTGTTTCAGCACAATGATGCTAATAATAGAGTTTTAGCATGCAATGACCCACTACCACAGCCACCACCAGAGTATCCCTTTACCATTGTCTCACAGTTCCTTCCCACACCCTCAAACCACCCCCTCAGCAAACTCGGTTCTGTAGACTGATTCTCAGGTTATGTTGTCATCAGATATTTGTGATTCCCCTACACTGTTTCTTTACATTCCACAAATGAGAAAGGTCATTCTATATTGTCCCTACCTCTTCCTATGACTTTACTTGGCATGATACCCTTTAGTTCCACCCACTTAGCAGCCAGTAACATTTAATCTTAAAAAACAACGTTTCTTCCCATCATTGTATGTCATAGAACTGGATCCCGCCAAGAGAGGTGGATTGCCCAGGGCTTTTAATTCTGCTGCAGGTCACCTGACTCCTGGTTATCTCACTAAGTATTGTGGGTGACTTAAGAAGTGGTGAGCATGGCAGATGGCCTTAGAGAAGAATGCTTCCACTTCCCACTGGACACCCCTAGTCACCTGGGAAAGAGCCTGGGTTGGGATAGGTCTGGTAAGGTCTGCTGTGAGCAGCTAGGTGTCATGGATACTAATGACCACCAATACCATATGGCAGCTGTCAGGAACCCACTTGATCTACACTGTGTGGTAACCACTCAGAATTCTCAGGAGTCTTGAACTCAGCATGGATCAAGGGGTTTCTCTTCACAGGAAAAGGGAAGCGAGTGTTAATTCTTGTCCAGGTTTTCCAGATTGCAACCTATCCTTGCAAAAAAAATAAAAAGAACTTCAGTAGGTAAAAAGTGAAGTTAAATAGTTTAAATAGGAAAAATGTAAGGGGAGTGGAGGTGGAGAGAGAGAGAGAGAGAGGGGGGAGAGAAGAGAGAGGAGAGAACATACTGTAGATTATGATGTGGGCTGTGGCAACTGCTCCATTATTGTAATTTAGTGTATATAGCCAATTTAGAAGGCACAAGTGATATCTAGTCACTTTAGAATTTTCTGGAAATTCATACCTGACTACCAAAGGAAGAAGCGTTGCAGCATGAAAGAGGAGACACATTCAGTCAGTTGTGGCTCTCATGAGCTTTACTTTCTTAAACGGCACGTGGGAACATGGGAACAGGGAACCAAGGTTTGGACTCATTTCCAGTGAGGCTCTGCTCCATGAGTTGGGATTTTGGTGTCCCTTTTGAATAGCTGCACAGGTCAAGGGCAAGAGTAAAGCCACATTCACTTCCCCTCTTGCTGTTGAAGCCATGTGTGGTCCTCTGGGTGGAGCTTTCGGTGAGAACAGGGCTAGTAGAATGAGTTCTCCCAGCTGGATAGAAATTTGGGCTGAAAGGGATGCTCTGGGGCAAGTCAGCAACTGTGTGTGACTGTTTTTTGTTGCTTCCTTTTGGCAGACTCCTGTGTAGTCAGAGGAATTTAGACAATTGGAGATAATCATATCACTGATATAAACTGAGTAAACAAATGGCTTTACCCCTCTTTGATCTGTTTTATATTCAGTTTTTGGTGGTGTCATCTGGCAAACTAATCCTGAATGCCTTTTGGGCTTTTGTCTCAAATAAAAATGAGTAGCTCAGGGAAGTAGATAGGAAAACTTTTCTGTAGGAGAATTCAAGTAAAAGGCAACCATCATCTGTGAAGATATAGGTGTAGATAACCTGACTTAGCTCTCCCCATCCCTTGGCTACTTTTTTCTTCACAGTCACATGGAACCATGGTTAGTAGTAGAAAGAGGTTCAAGGTCAGTGCCACCAGGAGGCAGATACTTCAACCTAATGTATCATTTAATTTGTCACATGAAAACATAGACACCAAGTTTTCCAGAGAAGCCCAGGGATGTCTGTGAAACTAGAAACTAAACATCAGTGCTTAATGTTTTCTTTGCAAGTTGCTGTGATTTATAGTTCATGATCCAAGTCATTTTGGTGGTGGGGGTGGGGGTTGGTATCTCGGTTCACCTATTACTCTTGACAGGTGGTTCAGTGAAAGGACCTGAGGACTCCGTGTTGGTGTTGCTCCGGTCCCCTGTGGTGCCAGAGATGGAACCTGATTGGCTGCATCCAGTGCATGTGCATTACCCTTCTATTATTTCTCCAGCCCAAGTGCAGGACAATTGTTTGTTTTGGGGCCATGCCTGGTGGTGCACAGGACTTACTCCTGCCTCTGCACTCAATGTTCACTACTGACAAGGCTCAGGACCATATGTTGTGCTGGGAATCAAGCATGGCTCAGCCGTATGCAAGGCAAGAGCCCTATGCATGTACCCTAATTTTTATGGATGAAAAACAGGGTGTGGAATTCATCAGTGGAAATCATAGTGTATTCAGATTGTTGTCAATGGTTGTTGGGTGTGTAAGTTCTTGAAATGATCAGGTTGCCCTTCCCAGCCAGTTCAGTTTTGAATGATTCCATCAATTGGCCCCTATGACCATTTCTGGAGTTGTGATGTATTTGAAGATAGACAACGTTTGGTAAAGATTACTTCTCTAGTGTGAGGGATATTTTCTTTTTATCTGTTTTGGAATCACCCGATCAACCTTGGACTCAAATATGATGAGTAACTGATAGTTTTTTCTGAAACTTGAATAAGCCCCAGATTCTAGAACTGCAAGTTTATAGCATTTGCTTTTGATGAGGCTGGAAAAGAAGCAAGGTAGCTTCAAAGTGGTATATTAACACATTTGTTTATCATTCAGCAAAAAGGGGTAGAAGTCTATGAAAACACCAAAAAAAAAAACACTCCCCAAAATTGCTTTTAAAGTCATCTGCTTGCGGACTGGCTTTATAGCCCAGCAGTTAC
>JAJIBD010038477.1:17500-56352 GCA_021461705.1 Cryptotis parvus
TTTGTGGGGAGGGAGTTTTTTTTTCTTTTCAGTGATCAATTGCTGGAGATGGGAGCCCTGACATAGTGCAATGAAACAAATTCAAGTCACCGTGACTTTTCTATGTTACATGCCCTCTTCTGAGATTCCTACTTTGTTTTCTTACTTTTTAAGGAGAGTGACCCCAATTGACACAGATTTTCAAAGACAAATAATATTTTATACAGAATCTGAACTGAGAGAGATAAGGGTTAGGGGAGGACAGGAAACAAATAGCCCAAAATGGACTCTGAATCATGTTTATACTTTAATTGCTTTTTCAACAGAGCAGTTAAGAATTTTTGTTCTGAGGGGCCTGGGAGATGGCCTCAAGGGTTAGAACAAGCTTTTGCTTGCAGGAGACCTAGATTGTGTCTCCAGCATTACCAGCCCCCAGACGCTGCCCTATGAATGGTCCCCAAGCAGTGCAGGGTGTGAGTCCCGACCCCTCCCCAAATATTCTGCTCTGGACAGACTGTTGCTGAATACTATAAAACTAACAGCTAACCATTATATCGTTTATTATGGTGAGAAAATTACTCTAACTTTAAGATTTTTATAAGACCCTCTAAATCTAATTTCAACAATAATATGCTGGTATTTATTCATTACATTAATGCTATAACATTGATTTTCAGAAATTGAAAGATATTGGCTCTGATCCCCAACCTAGAACAGGACCTAAAACTTTTAATAAAGGCAGAAAAATCAGAATAATCCTGATTATCCCAATGAGATTACAGTATAGACTGGAAATTAAGCCAATCATAGATCAATTATAGGCAATCTTGTGTAAAAATTCAAGTACTATGACTTGGTATTTGAGTACAGAGATTGAGATTTCATGTTCTTGAAGTCTAATTCTTTTTCAGATAGACAAATTGGGTAAATACAAAAGTGGAAATTTTCTTTTGCTGGCTATAGTGTTATGATGGATAATTATCACTAAATAGGCTGCATATTTCCAGTTTCTGTGATAAGGCAGATAACATGTAATTTGTGTCATAAATAATTTAGAAGTACATACTGCCTGAGGCCGCCTGTACGTAAGGCCAACAGCCTACTGTACTATCTCTCCAGCCCCTGAAGCATCTTTTTAGGGGGACAGGTGTCAGATGAAGTATCTATAGAGATGGCTTTTTGCATTTCCTTTTGTGCAGAGTTCTGTGGGTAGAGAAGGGAAGAGTGAGTGCCACCTGCAAGTGTGAGAACACACAGTGCAGATCCCTCAGATTATGTTGCTGACATTGTTTTCTGAGCTCTATAGCTTCATTTCAACAGAGAAAGTGAATACACACATACCTATGTAGTAGAATATACTTTCATGGGCAGTATAAAAGCAAAAGCATTTGGAATTTTGACAGTTTTAGGTCTGACTCATGGTGTTCATCTCCTGTGTACTACATGAACTGAACAAACTGGCCCCTATCTACTTCTCCTCATTATTACTCTGTTGAGGGCAAAGATTTTACCTTTTTGAAATGTAAATTTTAAGGTCAGAGAGATAGCATAACTGGTAGGGCGTTTGTCTTAAACGTGGCCAACCTGGGTTTGATCCCTGGCCTCCCATATGGTCCCCCATAGCACTGCCAGGAGTAATTTCTGAGTGCAGAGCTGGGAGTAACTCCTGAGCATTCTGGGCATGACCCCAAAAGAAAAATAAGAATAAAATTAAATGTAAATTTTATAAAAACAACAGCAAACAATATTCATTGTATTGAATGAATACTGTATTGCATGAACCCCACTGCCCCTCGAGGTATTGCAGGTGTGGCTGTGGTGTCTGGCTGTGTCGGCAGGTGGCAGACAGGGAGACAGGCTTGTCTACACACCAGTGCTCTGCCCTGTGGGCCCTGGATGGTTGATGGTCTGACATAGGAAAAGACTGGGCCCCCTGGAATGAACCCAGAGCCATGGCAGTATTGAATACACTGGCAAGCAAGCTACCCATGGTGTATTCAGAATGCCAAAAACTGTAACAATAATGGACCTCATTCACAAAAAATGGAATGTTACTGATGCCTGCTTGAGAAAATTGATGAACAATGGGAAGACAAGTGATAAGTGACAAGAGCTGGATTGTATCTGCTCTGATTTGTTGTTGCATGGTCTTCTTTCCTTTTTTGTGTCTGCATCTTTACAGGGTCTTTCCATAAGATCTTTTCGCCACTGGAGGTAGATCTACTCAAACCTCACCTTAACAAATGATATCTGCAAAGACTCTTTTCAAGCAGGGGTCACATTCTGAGGCTCTAGTTGTGCTACGTGCTGCTTACTTATTTAATAAATGGTGAAAAATATATGTATTTAGAATTAGCCATCAGGCCTCAGTTTAGATGACCCCCATTTTAGTTGACAACATCCAAGGCATCTTGGTCAGAAGTTAACTGTCCATTAGCCTTCTTCTTGCCATAGGTCTGATTGGAGATATTGACCTTGACCACATCAATGTCGCAGAGTTTCTTCACTGCCTATTTCATCTGTTGCTGTCAACCTTGATATCAGCCTGAATGCAGTGTTGTTGTCTTCTGGCTTCTGCCTGGCAAAGTTTTCAAGCTTGTTTCTCCTGGGGGGGCATTTGCAAGGATAGTTGGGCTGCGGAGCCTTGCCATACTGAAGGTAGGAAAAGTGTGACTCTTTATTTTGTGGCTTTGTGCACCCTCCAGAGCACTGAGTTTTGGGCCTTAAAATGTTCTGCTTTGGGAAACTCCATCAACGGGAACCAAGGCAAACTGCCTTGGTTTCACCATGGACCCTTAAGCGCTGCGCTCCGGGACCAGCTGGAAATCTCCCCCACAGGACCGGCTGGAAATCTCCCCCACAGGTGTGTGCGTGACCCCTGCATCTCCGCAGACCCAAACTGCCCCAGGGAAGAGCGGAAACTCCATCAACAGGAACCAAGGCAAACTGCCTTGGTTTCACCGCAGACCCTTGGGCCCTGCGCTTCCGGGATCATCCCAAAACTCACCTTCTTACTACCTATCTTGCATGAGGTGCCAGTGAACCTTGGTTCCTACATCCTTGGTACCCACCCAATCTCTGCAAACAGACCAGACACCTACTAACTGTACTATCTAATCACTCAAGACCCACATTTGCAACCTACAATAGTCATAATGGTAAGGCAACGCAAAAGTTCCATCCAGCTCTGTGAGTGAAGTCACTAGTCCAGATGAGCCAAGCAATACCAGTGAGTTGTATATCCTCTCTGATAAGGAATTTCCAGAAAGAAATGGTAAGGAGTCATAAGGAATTCAAAGAAGCAATGGAATGCAAACTCAATAAAATACAAGAGGACATGATAGAAGTGAGGAAAATGCAAATGGAAATGACAGTTATTAAAAATGAGGTAAATGAAATGAAAAACACAGTGGAAAGCCATCATAGCAGAAGAATAGCTACTGAAGAAAGAATTAGTGATCTCGAAGGCCGCGTTCCAAAGGTTCTCTACACAACACCAGAAGATAGAAAAAAGACTCACAATTACGAATAGACAACAAGAGATAATAGGGATGAAGCCAGAAGAAACAACATACGGATCATTGGTGTCCCAGAAGGGCAAGAAGAAAACCCTGATGAAGAAGAAACTGTCAAAGCCATCATTGCTGAGAAGTTCCCGGAACTAAAAGAACACTTGCCTCCAAGATCCAGGAGGCCCATAGGATACCTGCTAAAGGAAACCCCCAACAAGAATACTCCAAGACACATCTTAATGAAAATGACAAAAACTATAGATAGAGATAGAATACTGAAAGCAGCAAGATCAAAGAAGGAAATCACATAAAATGTTCTGCTTTGTCTTCAACTTTGAATGGAATGGGGGCTTTGTTTTTTTGTGTCATCTTTGTGAAAAGGTTTTGTGATTTACTAGAAAGAATTCAGAGTAGAGGACAGTGACAAAGATCAAATAATGCAGGTCCTGGGAGGTATCTTGTGTCATTTCTGGAGCAGAGCAAATGGTATGCAAATGTTAGTTCTCTTTTTTCCCTTTCCAACCCCCCACTCCTGTGGCTTTCCCACTAGCCACTATGGAATTCCCCAGACTTGGAACTTGTTCCTTTTTTATTTACATGAGTCAGCATATTCCTTCTTTTGTAGTTATTCTGGAATGTTCCTGAGTTTGCTCACTAGCTGGTTCTATATGTTTTCTGTATTGTAATCTTCCAATCTGATTTTTTTTTGTTTCAGATTTTTCTAGCTCCTGTTAGGGAAGAGGCTTTACTTGGAAGGCATATTTGGACAAAATATAACAAAGTGCTAGAGAATTAGTTCAGTATTTGCAAAAGATTGCCTTTTACTTAATTAGTGAAAAGTTAACAAGCATACCTAGTTTTTGACAGGAACTGTGAAAAAAGTAAGCCATTATTATCTTTGCTGTGACTTTGTAAGCTGGCACAACCTTCCTCAAAAATCAGTAAAAGTATTGAACCTTTGTTTTAAAAATTCTAGAACTTGAAATCAGTTTTAAGGCAATATTGCAAATATAGGAAAATTAAATTTATCAAAATGTTATTTAAAACATTTCACAAAGTTGATCATTGTCAGTTATGCCTTGTGTTGAAGGAGAATTAATAAGGATTCAGCCAGCATTTCGGGCATTGCTCTTATGTATGTGCATTTTATTTTATTTATTTATTTTTAATATTTTTATACCACTGTGAGATATGCAATTACAAATATGTTCATGTATGGGTTTCGGTCATACAGTTTCCAGCACCCATCCATCCATCAGTGCTCATTTCCCACCACCAATGTCCCCCAATTCCCTCCCGCCTCCCCTAGCCTGCCTCTATGGCAGGTTCTTTATCTCTTTTCTCTCTTTTTTTCTTTCTCTCTTTCTCTCCCTTCTCTTACACACTATGGATTGCAATACATACATTTAGAGGCTATCATGTGCTTCTTTTTGCCTGTATTCAATGCTCAGTTCTAGTCTGGTATCACTTTTGACAATTATTAGCACACTGCTTCCTTCTTTATCTTACCTAACTTCTGACTCCCACACGTTTGTGGTAGATTCCACCTTTGACAAGACCTTTTTGATCCAGGCAGCCAACCTAGGTTGACTTTCCGCACCATACATGGTCCCCCAGGAAGCCAGGATTGATCCCTGAGAATAGAATCAGGAGTAAAACCTGAGCACTGCTAAGTATGTGTCCCAACACTCCCCACCAAAAAATAATAATAGTTGAGTGATGCGATTGAGCCTAATGTTATAGCACAGAATCTTATATTCATATACTAGATGTTAATATCTTTTGTCAACATATAACTTGCCTTCATATTATACAGTGTGTTACACAAATTCAATGACAATAAAGTTTTAAAATCCTACAGAAAAAGTTAAAATGAGGTTTCATATGGTCATGTGTTCAGTGAGACAAACTGGAACATATTTGAAAAAAAATTTTTAAATTTAATTTTTTGAACTAGCTTCACTGAATGAATTCATTGAATAAATAGAATTTAGAATTACAGAAATCCATACTCTTTTTTGAGCCATAAAAGAAGCAAAAACTAAAGTAAGCAGATATAAAAATATGTGTTGAAAATAATCAGAGGGGAGTGGCTGAGTTCCCAGTAAAATCTCGTGTGATTTCTTGATTTGTTGCTTATACAGGAGTACTTACACAGGAATAATCATGGCACTTGAATCTAGCATTTTTCTTGTCACTGAAACATATGAATGAAGCATATTCTCTGCAATGTAATAACTTTATTTCATTAGAAAACAATGAAATAAGGCACCCTCAAAATTGCAAGTGTGTTAGTATTATTCAATAAATAATAATTCTGAGTAAAAAAAAAAAAGACCTTCTGATCCATGTTTTGCCTGACTGTGGATATTGGTTTCATACTATATATATTTATATCATGCAAAAAAATGCAGTCATTCGTATCTGTCTTTTTTCTTCTGGCTAATTTCACTCAACATGATTCTTTCCATGTCCATCCATTTATAAGCAAATTTCATAACTTCATTTTACCTAACAGCTGCATAGTATTCTTTTGTGTAGAAGTACCAGTTTCTTTATCCAGACATCAGTTCTTAGGCACTCTGGTTGTTTCCAGATTCTGGCTATTGTGGAAAGTGCTGCCATGAAAATAAAAGTGCAGATGGTGTTTCTGTTGTGTGTTTTTAACTTCCCAGGGTATATATACTCCCAGGAGTGGTATGACTGGGATCAAATGGGAGCTCAATTTCTAGTCTTTGGAGGAATGTCCATATTGTTTTCCAAAAAGGCTGTACCAGTCGACATTCCCACCAACAATGGATGAGAGTCCCTTTCTCCCCGCATCCATGCCAGCACTGGTTGTTCTTGCTCTTTTGGATATGTGTCAGTCTCTGTGGCATGAAATGATACCTCATTGTTGTTTTGATTTGCATCTCTCTGGTGATTAGTTATGATGAGCATTTTCTCATATACCTTTTGGCCATTCAAATTTCTTCCTTGTCAAAGTTTCTGTTCATTTCTTCTCCCTATTTTTTGATGGAGTTGGATGTTTTCTTCTTGTAAAGTTCTACCAGTGACTGATATATCCTTGATATTAACCCCTTATCAGATGGGTATTGGGTGAATATTCTTTCCCATTCTGAACTGTCTTTGCATCTTGGTCACTGTTTCTTTTGAAGTGAAGAAGCTTTTTAGTTTCATATAGTCCCATATGTTTATCTTTGCTTCTAGTTGCTTTGTTAGTGGTTAAACATGATTCTTCTTCATGGTTGTTTTTACCTGCCAAATTATTTAATAACAGTTTGTTAAGGTTTATTAAACTTTGAGGGCACAAAAATCACATTATAAAATATGCATATTAACATTTAAATTTGTAGGCCTCTATTTCAATATATTAAATTTCAAATAAAGCCTAAAAATTGCATTCTAATAAATACCCCAAGGCCATTTGCTCTTTTATTTTTACTACTTTGCAGAAATTTTTTTTAAAGGAATTTTGTTAAATAGCATAGAATGGTTAATTCTGAGTGACTTATTTTTTAAAACTATTAGAGGGACTTATTCTGAACAATACAAAGGAAACTTTCAAAGTTTATCAAACATGGACTTCACAAATAGGTAATCTTTATAAACTAATTCATCCTCTTATTTCCATTTGAGGAGACAGGTGGCCTTGGCCAAGACCAGAAGTTATTAGGATGTCGGAGATCATGATAACAGGAAGAACCAAAGAAGTGTCAAGGAATGAAGCGACAAATCATGCTTACTCTACTCAGTATATATATATATATATATATATATATATATATTTATATTATATATATATATATATATATATATATATTACTCCTCTTGTATGTACCAATTGACATTACAGCTATTTTATAATAATGTGGATATACTTCCTTTACTCATATTACAAATAGGAAATAGAAATAATGTAAGCAACTAACCCCCACCTATAGCTTACGAGGAACAGAACTGTGGTTGTTCTGAACCTGAACTAATTTGGGGTCTGGGTTACCAGCAGTGCAATATTCTACCTAGTAAAGGGCTGTTTCTTTTGGGAAGCTCATCTACCTTTTGACCAAACAATGTCCTATAAATTTCTTTAATCAACATAATGGTTTATTTTGTTTGATAAGCAAAGAGTAGAGGTAACAGTTAACTCTAGAGGCAATAGGTAGTGTAGATGTGCTACAATCTCAATCTCCAGGGGAGAAAATAGAAATATTGGGATCACTTGCCTGAGTGTCTGAATTTTGTGCCTTGTCTTCAAATTGAGATGAAATATTCAATTAGGATAGGGGGAGTATAGCTACCCAAAATAGTGTGGATTTCGTATGCACCAATATCCTGTATTTTAAATTAATTAAGGCATTTTGTGTCAGGCCCAGCTATGCTCATGGATTATTCCTGGCTCTACACATAGGAATTATTCCTGGCTGTGCTTGGGGAACCATATAGAATACCAGGGATCGCTTGAACCCAGGTTGGTGCATGCAAGGCAAACGCTCTCCCTGCTGTACTATTGCTCCAGCCCCTTGTCTGTATTTTTAATAAGAACCACAAACTTAGTGACTTGAAATAAAACAGATTCATAATATTACAGCTTGGTTGGTCAGAAGGCTGATACAGATCTCCCTAGGGAAAAATCAAAGTGTCAGCAGAGCTGTGTTCATTTTTCAAGGCTCTAGGAGGGAAATTTCTTTCTTGCCTTTCCCAGCTTGACTACCCACATCCCTATGCTCTCTTGTGGAATCTTGAAAGTCAACAATGCAATGGCAGATTAAATTGACTTTATATTACATAATTTTGTCTCCCTCTTCTACTCTTTACTCTTTTTTCCTGTGGAAGAGGCACACCACGATATGTTCAGGCCCTGTACTCAAGAATTACTCCTGGGGGTGCTTAGAGGACCTTATTGGATGACTTTGGGATCCAATCCAGGTCAGTTGCAAGAAAAGCAAATGCCCTGCCCACTGTACTGTCTCTTTGGTCCTTCCCTCTTCCACTCTTAAGAAACTTTTTAGAGTATGTGGGATGACTAATATAAAGGATGCTGATTGCTGTATTTTAAGTTGGGCTCATATTTACCTTTATTATCTTTGCAAGTTTAAATTCCGCTTTGGCAGAGTACGATCTTTATTCAGGATCCAGTGAGGAGAACATGAACTTTTTTTTAGAGGGAGGGTCTTTATTTTTCCTACCACAGCCTCCTGAACATAGAATTAATTTGGGGAAAAGAATCTGTTTCAGAATTTAGGGCTCTGTCATCCAAGACTAGATATTTGCTTTGTATTTTTGTTTTTAGGCCACACCTGGCAATACTCAGGAATTGTTCCTAGCTCTACGCCCAGAAATTAGTCTTGATGAACTCAGGGGACAATATGGGGTGTCAGGGATCAAACCCGGGTTGGTCATGTGCAAGGCAAGAGCCCTCACCACTGTGCTATGACTCTGACCTAAATACTGGAATTTCACTTGAGTGGAAGGACTCCTGTTCTTGGTAGTTGCAGGTTCTGGTATGAACATAATGGTAGAAGGACTACTGACTATGAAGAGGGAAGATCGCGGCCATATAGTTGAGTCAGGTTTTGGCAGAGGAATGGGATGGGAAAAATACTTTAGAGTCCTAGTTAAAAGAGGTGAAAATGAGAGCCAAATTGTTTTAGATTAAAACTGAGCTCTGTCTTCTTTCCTCCCACTCTCCCTCTTTTCTGCCTTTCTTTCCTTCTGGCTTTCAAATTTATGTTGATGATGTGGTTTTAGAAGCCATGGTTATATAAGCTCTTACCTAAGTAGGTTATATGTGCATAGGGTCAAAGCTAGGTTCATTCTAACATGAACAATGATAATAAAACTTTTTTATCCACATTCACATTTAAAACTCCTTATATTCTTCCAATAAAACCTAAACATTAAGTAAAAGAGAGCATGGTTTGCACTTTTAGGGAAGTGTTATGGAATCTATTTAAAAAATAATGATGAGCTGGAGATAGTACAGCAGGTTAGACCATTGCTTTGCATGTAGCAGTCCCAGGTTTGCTCCCTGGCACAAATAGGCCCCTCAACATGGCTAGGATTGATCCCTGAGTGCAGAGACAGTAGTAAGTCCTGAATACAGCTGGGTTTAGCACAAAAGCCAAACAAATAAAAATCATAATAATGATGATGATGCTAATAATAATTAAAAATACAGCTTATTGCTGAAAACCTTTGGTTTTGTAAGTGGAAGTAGTTAACCTGTACCTAAGAATCATGTGAAAGGAACCACAAAATTATCTGATTGCTATCATAAAAATCACATGAAATAGTAGCTGTATAATGTTAAAGGAGTCTCTGTTTTTTACTCCACATTGATTAAACACATATTAGGTCACTTTGGCTTACATGTTTTCCTATATTCTGTTGTGTGGGTTTCTGCATGGGCAGCATAATGGCAAAACATCTAGGGACTTGCCAGACTCAAATCATCAAACATAATGCCAGTCTAGAACAGAGCATTGAATACAGGCAAAAGATACACATGATAACCTCTAATTGTATATATTGCAATCCACAGTGTGTAAGAGAAGGAAGAGAGAAAGAGAAAGAGAAAAGAGATAAAGAACCTACCATAGAGGCAGATTAGAGGAGTGCGGAGGGAATTGGGACATTGGTGTTGGGAAATGGGCACTAGTGGAGGGATGGGTGCTGGAACACTGTATGACCGAAACTCAAGCATGAACATCTTTGTAATTGTATATCTCATGGTGTGATAATAGAAAATCACCAAAAAAACATCAAACACAGGCATCCTGGGTCTCATGAGAGAGGAAGAGGAAGCCACAAGACCTCAGAGCATGAGCATGTTGGTTAGAAAGGCTACCCAGCGCATGTAGATACAGGTCTGATGTATCTGAAAAGATGGAAAGGAAGCAGGAAATGCATATAGCAAGAAACACAAAAGGTAGAAATGTCTGTGTTTTGGGCACTTTCTTTAAGATTTAGTTCTTTCATGCAATCATACTTCGAGGCAGGAGAGTGTCATGGGGTGGTGGCCTTGGTGGCTAGCAATAAGCTTCCAGTGCAGAGCTACTCCATAGATTGTCAATTTTTGCATTCTCTTACACATCACTTGTATCACTTGTATCACTTGTCTTCCCGTTGATCATCAATTTGCTTGAGTGGGCACCAATAACATCTCCATACATCTTGACACATGCTAGTGTAGCCCAAGGGCATCTGCTCGCTCCAGGAACAAAGAGCCACAGACCGTTCCATCAGGTCATGGGAATGAGGTCTATAATTGTTACTGGTATTTGGCATATCAAATACCACATGGGTAGCTTTCCAGGCTCTGCCGTGCGGGTGGGATACTCTTGTAGTCAAATCTAATCTTGAGCATTTGTTGGTGAACCATGGGGCTGCAAAGTGGCCATGTGAGCCGGGCTTGTGATCAGCTCTTCTGCTGACGAGTGAGGAGTCCGGGATGTGGAAAATGGCGGCCCCTCATGGTGTGCGGTTTCCTCTGTCTTGTTGCGAGGCTATGCTGGGTGGCGGGGCAGGACTAGAACCTGCCTTCTCTCCCGGGCGCCTCGTGATCAGCTGGGCACAGGGAGAGCCGGTAGCAGCTTTGCCCCATGTATGTGAGTCTCTGGATCAGTACACCTGGGCTGGGCTTGATAAAGACTATTGCAGGGTGGGTCTCTGATGAGCTGGGCTTGTGATCAGCTCTTCTGCTGGGTGGAGCTCTGACAAGTGTGGAAAATGGCGGCCCTCGTGGTGTGGGGTTCCTCTGGCTTCTTGCGAGAGGAACTTCTTCTCTTATATAACATTAAAGAAAATAAAAACTATGCAAAGAATCGAATCTTTGCTTTGCAAGTTTACTTTACAAACTGAATCCATTTCAAGAAAACATATGAAAAGGGAGAGTTCAAAGGCAAGAGGGTAGCAACCTGGTCACATTCCTTCCCTCTGATCTTTCTGGTGCTCCCTACTACCTCCCTAGTAAATAGATCTGCAAGCCAGATTGCAATTCAGTGACATGAATATCTGCTTAAATTCACCATTAGTATGACAATGTTTCTAATTTGTCTGACTCCACATGACTTAAGTATACTCTAGAAGGAGCTTTACCCAAGGGCAATTGGGTATTTACAAAATATGAATATTTTTCTTGAATGTTGGTGTTTTGCTCTTTCCCCCACAGTCACATGGTTATTTGAATGTTCCTTGCTTAATGATTACATAATCTCAGGCTCCCTGTGCCCTGTGTTCCCCTATTCTCCTCCCTATCCCCCTTCTCTATTTTTTCTTTCCCTACCTGCATTGTCACCTTCTCTGGACCATTGATTCTTCTAAAAATTCCCCTCTCTGGTAAATCATTTAAGATGATTGTTGTAGATGATGGTTCATGCCCTTATGTATGGAAGAGATTGAGTACAGAAAGTAGCTTATTATTTATATCAATAGCAATAAAAACAACAAATTAATCTGATAACTAATGGTTTAATCTGTTTTTCAAGACTACACCTACTTGAAGTCCATCTAATAGAAATTAAAACCAGAATTTGACAATCTCTGGGCTGGACCTATGGCATGTTATGATCAGGCCAGTGTGAGCTGACTTTATTTTATAGTTTCAAATAGTTTTTAAAGGGCAGAGAGATGGCACAGATGTAAGGCACTTACTTGTCTTGCATGCAGTTGACCCAGGCCAACTCAACATCCTATATGGCCCCTGAGTATCGCCAGAAGGGATTCCTGGGTGCAGAGCCAAGAGTAAACTCTGATCATTGCCAGGTGTGTTCCACAAACCAACAAACATAAAGAAAGCGGCTTGTTTTTCTTTATAAAAAGAGATAGGTTTATTTTAAAAAGCAACAGAAGAGCAATGTTTTAGTATAAATGAAAGTTGCATGTAATTCAATGTTGCAGTACACTGCAGCCTATAGCCTCTGCATCCAACCTGGAGTTGCCTCCGGCAGGTCACTTTGTAGATAGGAGAACAGTTTGAATGTGGCAGCTCATCTGGTATAAAAATTCTATACTGGCTGGTATAAAAATTTTCTCATGCTGCCATAATCATAGTGAGACTACCTAGATCTTACTCGTATATTTGCCTGGCCACGTTGGATCTCTAAGTAATGAGACCAGAGAGAAATGCTGTTTTCCTCCAAGCAAGCAAGCATGGCTCTCTGATAACTCAAGTACTAGTACAACCATGAAGCAAAGACGAGACTCTTGTGAAGGCTTGGAGAAATATTTAACTGGCTATAGAATATTCTTTGGTACAGATTCATGCCTTTGTACTTTGAGATACTGTTCATCTCAGAAGCCCCTCCTACACTGCAGGGGCACTTCTTGGTTCTGCAACATTAACATCTCAAAGGGCCTAGGTGAGGTCCTGGGAGAAATTACCTGAGGGGATTTGACCCTGATGGCTTTCCATTGGAGTGGAAGGTCTGTGTTTCAGGGATATAAAAACTAGCCTGCTTCCTTTCTGTCTTGCTTTTCCTCTTTCTTGGCCTACACATACACAGTAGGGCCCAGCTGGGAACCCTAAGTTTGAGGTTTTTCCTATTGCTGATTTATATGCCAGAACCTGTGTTAAGTAAAGCATTTTGAATCTTCTCTGGATACTTGCATCTTTCTCCGGCTGCCGGCGCCGATCCCCTGGGGCAGACGGGGATCCCTGACCCTGCTCCTGGATTTTGTGCTGGGTGGCTCAGCATTTCCCCGCAATTCAAGTTTTAATTACCCACGACACAACTTTTGTTGCAACTAGTTCTCAATCATTTTTGTATTATCTAAAGCTGATTTTGTACAGTTTTGGTCATGTTGGGCTGCAAAGACCAAATATTTTATCTATAATTCTAGGAAAAAACAGATGTCTAATTGGTTTGAAATGCTGTATAATTTTGTGAGTTAGTCTAATGCCTCTAGATGTGTAGAACTCTCACCAAACTCACAACTGCCAAAGTTTAGTGACCTATTGCCATCAAACTCTCTTTTTTTTTTGCTTTTAGGTACTCATATTTTACATATGAATAAAACCATCTAATAATTGTCTTTCAAGTCCGCATTTGTTTCACTTAATATAATCACTTTTTAAAATTTTTTATTTTTTTTTTAAATTACAAAGATATACAATTAAAAAGTTCATATTTGGGATTTGGTCATACAGTGTTCCAGCACCCATCCCTCCACCAGTGCCCATCTCCCACCACCAATGTCCCCGGTTCCCTCCCCCTCCCCCCAGCCTGCCTCCATGGCAGGTTCTTTATTTCTTTCCCTTTCTCTCTCTTTCTCTTTTCCTCCCTTCCAGACTATGGATTGCAGAACATACATTAAAGGGTTGTCATGTCTATCTTTTTTTAAAAAAATTTTTATTTTTACAGTTACAAAGATATACAATTAAAAAGTTCATATTTGGGATTTGGTCATACAGTGTTCCAGCACCCATCCCTCCACCAGTGCCCATCTCCCACCACCAACATCCCCGGTTCCCTCCCTCCTCCCCCAGCCCTCCTCCATGGCAGGTTCTGTATTTCTTTCCCTTTCTCTCTCTTTCTCTTTTCCTTCCCTTCCAGACTATGGATTACAGAACATACATTAAAGGGTTGTCATGTGTATCTTTTTGCCTCTATTTAATGCTCAGTTCTAGCTTGGCATTAATACCCTCGACAATTGTTAGCACACTGTTCCATTCTCTGACTTACCTAGCCTCTGATTCCCACACGTTTGTGATAATTTCCACCTTTGACAAGACCTCGTGATATATGTTTCACTTGACCTTGGATATTGGTATCATAATATGTACATATATATTTATGTCATGCAAATAAATGCAGTCATTCTGTATCTGTTCTCTCTCCTTCTGGCTAATTTTACTCAACATAATCTTCTCCATCTCCATCCATTTATAGGCAAATTTAATAACTTCATTTTTCCTAACAGCTGCATAGTATTCCATTGTGTAGATGTACCAAAGCTTCTTTATCCAGTCATCGATTTTTTGGGCACTCTGGTTGCTTCCAGATTCTGGCTATTGTGAATAATGCTGCTATGAACATAAAAGTAGGGATGGTGTTTCCACTGCGTATTTTTGGTTTCCCAGAGTAGATTCCCAGGAGTGGTATGGCTGGGTCAAATGGGAGTTCGATTTCTAGTCTTTGGAGGAATGTCCATATTGTTTTCCAGGAAGGCTATACCAGCTGGCATTCCCACCAACAATGGATGAGTGTCCCCTTTTCCCCACATCCACGCCAGCACGTGTTGTTCTTGCTCTTTTGAATATGTGCCAGTCTCTGTGGTGTGAGATGATATCTCATTGTTGTTTTGATTTGCATCTCTCTGATGATTAGTGATGATGAGCATTTTCTCATATGTTTTTTGGCCATTTGAATTTCTTCCTTGTAAAAAGTTTCTGTTCATTTCTTCTCCCCATTTTTTGATAGGGTTGTTTGTTTTCTTCTTGTAAAAGTTCTACCAGTGCCTAATATATCCTGAATGTTAACCCCTTATCAGATGGGTATTGGGTGAATATCCTTTCCCATTCTGTGGACTGCTTTTGTATCTTAGTCACTGTTTCTTTTGAGGTGCAGAAGCTTTTTAGTTTCATGTAGTTCCATATGTTTATCTCTTCTTCTAGTTGCTTTGTGAGTGATGTTTCACCTTTGAAGATGCCTTTAGCTTCAATGTCGTGGAGGGGTTTTTCCTATATTTTCTTCAATGTACTTTATGGATTCAAGTCTGATATTGAGATCTTTAATCCATTTTGATCTGATTTTTGTGCATGGTGTTAGACACAGGTCCAAATTCATTTTTTTTACATGTCGCTGCCCAGTTTTCCCAACACCACTTGTTGAAGAGGCTTTCCTTACTCCATTTTTGGACTCTTTGCACCTTTATCAAAGATTAAATGATCATGTGTTTAAGGTTGGGTGTCAGGATACTCAATTCTATTCCATAGGTCTACAGGTCTGTTTTTATTCCAATACCATGCTGTTTTAATTACTACTGCCTTGTAGTACAGTTTGAAGTTGGGAAAGGTGATGCCTCCCCTTTTTTTTTTTCCCGAGGATTGCTTTAGCTCTCCTTGGGGGTTTATTGTTCCATACAAATTTCAGGAGTGTTTGGTCAATTTCTTTGAAGAATGTCATGGGTATCCTTATAGGGACTGCATTGAATCTGTACAGAGCTCTAGGGAGTATTACCATTTTGACAATGTTGATTCTCCCCCATCCATGAACAGGGAATATGTTTCCATTTCCTTGTGTCCTCTTTTATCTCTTGGAGCAGTGTCTTGTAGTTTTCTTTGTACAGGTCCTAATATAATCACTTTAACATAGCGATTTTGTCCTTAAAGGCAAACTGTTGTGTGTGTAAGTGATATCAACCTTATGGGAGACATTTGGAAAAGCTCCCTGGTTGACTCTTTGGGAAGAGTTTGAAAGGATGATAATTTGTTCTTTGAAAGGTTTCTGGAATTTCACAGGAGGAGCCCACAAAAGTCTTGCTCTTTGTTGGGCTACTGTAAGAATTAAGAATTGGTACTTTGGGCACATAAGCTGCCTGGGTCCATGTGCTGCTTGAGCCCATGTGGCCTTTCACATATGGTGCCCGGACACATGTGTCACCTGCATCTCCCCTTTTGAGATGTGAACTTTCCTGCTTTCATTCCTAATGCTGGAATGCATGTACTGGGGCTCCCTCCGCCCTCGGAGTAGTCGGTGTTTCTCTTGAGCACGTTACCTCTCTCCCTTTGTTCTCCCTCCTCCCCCTCCCTAAGAAGCCTTCAAATAAAATCTCTTTGCTTCAAAAACAATTTTTTTTGAACTTTTGATTGGTTTCTCCAGGTCTTGTCTTTTGATTCAGTCTTGCAAGGTTGCACATTTCTAAAAAATTTGTCTATTTCCTCAAATATTGTTCGATATATATTCTGCAGCATCAGTTGTAATTCCGCTTTCATTTCTCACTTTCTGCAGTTTTCCTTCTGTCTTGCTGAATTTAATGAAGGATTTAGGAATTTATTTGGTTTTTTCTAGATTTAATGCCATTTGTTTTAAAAAACTTTGTCTGATTGATCTTTTCATTGCTCTAAGTGTGTGGAAATGCTATGACTATTAGCCACATGTGAATTTATCCCTTGAAGTCTGTTATATTGTCTTGGATGCCCCTTATTGTGTGTATATTACTGAATTGACCACTCTATCAACGTACAATATTAATCTTTGTCTCTTATGGAATTTTAAAGGTGAAGGTCTATTTTATCATATATGAAAATAGTAGTTCTTGATTTTTTTCAGCATTTCTGTTTTGAATCACGTTTTTCCAACCTTTTAGTCAGAGCTTATGCTTGTCTTTCTATCTGATGTGAAACTTACATGTGTATTATTCATGGGTATATTTTCTATTCAGCCAATCTTTATATTTTAATTTTAGATTATTATCAATATGTAGAATGTACTTACTGCCATTCTCTCTTTTGCTATATGATTGTGTGTTACTCCTGGCGGTGCTCATCAGACCATATAGGATGCCAGGGATCGAACCCAGGTCTGGCGTGTGCAAGGCAAATGCCCTACCTGCTGGACTATTGCTCCAGCCTTCCTTCTTTTCTTGTTCCTGCTGCTGCAAGAGACATAGGTGGGGGTCTGAGCTGTCCTCGGTAGCCAGCTGGTGCTTCCATTTGCAAAATCAGGCTGTGTCTGTGGCTACTGTGAAGAAGATGGATGGGGGAAGACCCCATTCCCCCTCCTTCCTTTTATTTAAAATTCCTATCATCTTAATTCTTCTTCTTCTTTGTTTTTTTGGTAAGGGGAGGGCAACTGGGCCACACCTGCTCTGTGCTCAGGGGCTTATGCGGTGGAGGGGTTCAGACTGGGGCTGTTCACATGCAAGGCCAGTGGCTTGACTCCTTTGCTATCTCTCTGGATCTTATTTTGATTTCCATTTGGAAGATCTATCTGACCCTTGGTTCTTATTTTGTGGGCAAAGCAGAGAGAAAAACCATTTGTGTCTCTTGCCTACACCCACCAGCAGGTGCAATAACTGGCCTCCACAGACCATTAGCGCCCTTCACACCTCAGCCCTACCCCTTGTCTCCACCTGCAAATGCCATCCTTAGTTCTGTGGCTCGGAATTCAAGAGCTTATTTTCATTTGACTTTGTCTATTCTCTTGCTCTGTTTATATAATATGGAGAAATGATATCGTTTGGTATTTTGCTCCTTTTGATTTATTTCTCTTAATAAAATGCCGTCCAGGTTCACCCCCTGTTGTAGGAAAAGCAAGTTTACATCGTTTTTAATAACTAAGACTCTAATGTGTATATATATCTATATGTGTATATATAGGTATAGATATTTGTCTTTTTGTGGGTTATACCCAGGACTCTTCAGGAACCTCTGGAGAAGTAAACTGATTTGTCCTTTTTCAGTCTGTAATGTAATTATGCTTACACTAATAATGTAACAAAAATAAGGGACAGCTCCTGTTCCCTTTAATGGATGAAGGTACTTGCATGAAATCTGTCCTGATCTCTGAACATGCAACATCATATCTAGATGTCCATATCTTGTTCTTTTTTCAATATTAATATAGTTTTCATAAAAATTAAAGGTATATGTGGAATATACTATTTAAGATACATATAACATGCAAACTCTGTATATGTGTATATGTTTGGAAACTCACAAAATCATTTAAAAATGGTTGTTTGAATTTGCTACCATCATCAAATATTTGTGAGGCACTATGTATGCAGAGTGATAGGCATTTAGATATGTTCAGGAATTCAAAGAATTATATAATTACAATGTGTGCCTGTTAGAGCTTATAAATAAAAGAAGAGGAGAAAGAATTGTGACTCCCCCTTAGGAGGGTATCAAGGCCTCAGGCTCAATGGACCCCCTGTGGATTCCAAGGCCCTAACGGTACTTGGGGTCAGGAGGTGCCCATGGCAGCATATTCCAAGGCCTAGCATGCATACACGGGGCTTACTCCTGGCTTTGTGCTCAGGATCACTCCTGGTGGGCTAGTAGGCCTGTATAGGATGTTGGGGGTCAAACCCAGGTTGGCTGCATGCGAGGCAAGTGCCCTACCAGCTATAGTGTCACTCTGCCCTAACAGTGTGTCCTTAAACTGTCTTTCATCTTATCTCCGAGCTTTGGAATTGTCAGACATCTGCCCTGGAATATTGGCCCATACCAGACAGAGATATGAAGTATTGGCCCAAGTACAATGACATTTTATTTTTTCAGAAAGTGATTCAGTCTCCAAACCATCCACCCTGCATCCTAAAATGGATAAAATAGGAGATAGGAAGCCAGCAGGTCCTTTTGGGCTCCAGATGTCTTGGAGGGAAGCCCTAAGTTCATCCCCAAATACTTAATGACATCCTATGCAGTATCATTCGGAAGATATGCTGGCTTTTGTCTTGGCTTTTATTTATTGGGCAGGAGAATCAGCACTCCCTTCATGGCATGGAACTAGGTAGCTGAAGAAAGCACAAGCCTGGATGGTGTCAGCTTAGGGCTTGCTATTCTTCTCTGTAGTCGCCCATTCTTGGGTGTATTAGTGCTCTTACTTTCTCATAAAGAAATGGACTCCTCTATAAGATGCCTTTGTTTAAACGAGCACTCTCACCCCAAGACCGAAATCCAGACTCTGCTATTTTAAAAGAGAAGTACAATATTTCCAAAGGAGAAAGGATTCAAGAACTATTAAAAAGCATATGTCAAGAAGATAACTTACAACTATTAATTTTTCCATAATGGAAAAGAGGGCAAAATGCTCTTTAGAAAGCCACTTCCTGATAAACACCAAAATTCACCTGGCTAGACTTACTTCTGAATTTTTTTCAGGTCTTTGAAGAAGACTTGCTAATAGTTTAGCTTTCAATTCTAGTATAATATATTACATACCCTCACCTGAAATATAAGCTGCTTTATGTTCTAACTTTTCCTATTATAAAAACATGTAATACAAGTTTTTATACATGTATGTTTTTATACATGTACATGCAGTACATGTAGGGCATATGTATTATATACTATATACTTGGGTCAAATTTTGTTTTTTTCCATTCACAGATTTATGTCACATACTGCCAGAAGAGATACTGTCTCCGTGCATCCATTTAAATTTTTTTAGCAGGGGCACAGCCAGTTGTTTTTGGGGACACTTTGGGTTCAGTGTTTCTTTAAATGCTCAAGGACCAGGAAGTGCTGATAATAGTCTACTATGACTCTGGCCCACTGTAACCCTTTAAACCACCCCTGTTTCTCTGTGGCTCTTATGGCTAGTTTGTGTCTTCTCTGTTGCTGACTTGCTCAGCAGAAGCCTGTCAGCAAACTCTATACTGAGATCTATCCATGAGTGTGACACAGGCACTTGCCTTCCTTGATCACTAAACAGTCACACTGGGTCATGTCATGGGGCTTGGTTGTATGTCTTTTGTGGGTTTCTTTGAAATGGTCACACAGAGAATGAAAAGGTGGCGATCACTGTTGATCATAGTCGGACAAGAATCTTCCTTCCCCTTCCTCCATGTCACAGAGATATAAGAAGGGTAACTCTTCTCGATGAAGCATCCACCAGAAGGGGCAAAACTGCTATGTGCTTCTTGTGTTTTGCCGCTGCTCATGTTCAGCGTGTGTGTGTTTTGAAAACTTCAAACATTTGATTGAGCCAGTGCTTTCTGATGCTTGACTGAGTTCTAACAGATTCTCATCCTTGGGAAGTCTTCGGGTGAGGTAAAAATGCGTTACTCCATTGTTATCAGCTGCTATAAACAGAGTTAGTCCAGACTTTAGGAAAAAAATATCTAGAGACTCAGGCATTTTGGTGGAAAGACTAGTCAGAGGATGTTTGGTGCTTGTCTGGTTTTCTGTGAAGCATCTGTTTTCCTTTTCTTCTTTCATGGCAGAATTGACATAGGGCACTTTCCTGATATTGTTTTTTTAATACTACCCCAGTTCCATTTTCCTTAAAAAATAGTATAGTTTTGGCCTTTGGTGGAATTTCTTTACCTCAGGGCTGAGTAGCGTGCTATCAATATCACTGGTTCTCAGTGTGCAGACTGGAAATCCCCTTGACATCCTCTCTTGCCAAATTTGTTTCTGGTTTTCACACTCACAATATTTCTTCCTAATCTGGCCAGCCATCTCTGACTTATTTTAGTAATTTAACGTTTCAAGAGTTTGACATAGTACCAAGAAGCACAGATTTGAAGAGCTTTTGAGTGTGGGGGGACACAGAAATAATTCAAAGGGCTGTGGTAGCGTACTTGCATATGGGAGGGTCTTTGTTGACTCCCCAGTATAACATGGTCCCCGACCACAGCCAGGAGTGAATCCTGAGCACTGCACCGAGGAACCCCTAAATATCCTAGGTGTACCCTCCAACACCACCCCACAAAAAATAGAAAAAGAAAAGGAAGAAAAGAAACACATCGTCAGTGGGGGTGGGGCAGTGGTCACAAGCAGGCTCAAAGAAGAACAATAAAAGTCATGTATGAAGAAGATCGTGTGGAGCTAGAACTTTTCCCCTGAGGTGGAAGTGGTCAGGAGACTTAACAGAAGCATGTTAACTGTACAAGAGTTTAGTCAAACTTTTTAGTTCCGGTGACAAGATGGTTCTAAGAGATCTAAAATTTGGCGGATAAAGTGTAAACTATTTCTACTTCTGAGAAATAGTTTTAGAAATGGAGTATGTATATACTCATCTTAATGTTAGATTACACCCCTTTCAGTGACACTACCCCTGCCTACAAGGTTATAACAGTTGAAAGACTGTTAAATGGTTAGAGGCCAGGATTCTGAACCTGGTTTAAAGTTATTAAATAGAGGCACCATGAGAGCATCTGGGGCTTCTAGAGTGAGAGAGCAGCAGGCCCTGGTGCCTAGGCCAGATGGCCAACACCAAAGGGGAAAGGCTGCTCCTGGTGTCTAGGCCCAAGGGCCAGCACCAGAGCCACATGGCCTGGGCCTGAGGGCTAGCACCAAGGCCACAGGGCTGCAGGACAACAGAGGAACAGGAGCAAGCAGTGGAGCAGAGAAATAGAGACAGGGACCTAGAGAAACAGGACAAAACAATGAAATAGAGAAATAGCGATAGGGACATAGATGATCGGAGGAAGCGAGAGAAAGGAGGCCCTGAACAGAAAAGCCTTGAACAGAAAAAGCCTGGATCAGAAAGGACCTAAAAAGAGGTCCTGAAAAAAAGAGGTCCTGGAAGAGGACTTGAAAGTGGATGCCCTGAACAAAGATGTCCAGAATAGAGAGGCCCTGGAAGAAAAGGAGCCTGCAGAGAAGGCCCGAAGAGAGCAGCCTGTGGGAGAACCTGCTGGGAGAGAACCTGAGGTCCTTGGAGCAGCGAGGTGGAGTGAGGAGTTACAGAAGATGGATTGAAAAGAAAACTTCAGGAGCCTCTGGTCTGGCTCTTTTATCTGTCGACTGATGGGGGGGTGGTTGTAGGCCCCCTCCGGAGACAGGCTGGAGGCCTGACTGGATTGTGAGTGCTGTCGGGTTCCCTGCTAGACCCCAGCATCTGCTGCCATGGTTACGCCCTGACACAGGACTGCTAGGCCATGTGTTCTCAGGGGTCCCTGGGGGGGCACAATTCCCCTTCCTTCCTTTTATTTGAAAGCCCTAACAACTTTTTAAATTTTTTTATTTTCTTTCTTTTTTTTTTTTAATCTTTAATTTTTTATTATACCACCGCGAGATATACAATTACAAAGATGTTCATAATTGGGTCTCAGTCATACATTGTTCCAGCACCCATCCCTTCACCAGTGCCCCATTCCCACCACCAATGTCCCCAACATTCCCTCCCCCCCAGCTCTATAGCAGGCATTTTTTTCTTTTTCTCCCTTTCTCTCCATCTCTCTTTATCTCTTTCTATCTCTCTCTGTCTCTCTTTCATTTTTTTAATTTTTATTATACCATGTGAGATATAGAATTACTAGGAGGTTCATAATTGAATCTCTACAATACAGTGTTCCAGAACCCATCCCTCCACCAGTGCCAATTCCCACCACCCAATTCCCAAACACGCCCACCCAAACCCTGCCCGCCCCATCGCAGGCGCATTTTACTTCTCTATCTCTTTGTATTTCTCTCCCTCTCTCTCTCTCTCTCTCTTTTCTATTACACTTTGTGAAAAGTCCTAACATCTTAATTCTTTTTTTTTTTTTTTAAGGGGAGAGCAACTAGGCCACACCTGCTCTGTGCTCAGGGGCTTATGTGGTGGAGGGGTTCAGACTGGGGCCATTCACATGCAAGGCCAGTGGCTTGACTCCTTTGCTATCTCTCTGGATCTTGTTTTGATTTCTCTTTGGAAGATCTCTCTGACCCTTGGTTCTTATTTTGTGGGCAAAAGCAGAGAGAAAAACCATTTGTGTCTCTTGCCTACACCCACCAGCAGGTGCAATAACTGGCCTCCACAGACCATTAGCGCCCTTCACACCTCAGCCCTACCCCTTGTCTCCACCTGCAACTGCTATCCTTAGTTCTGTGGCTCGGAATTCAAGAGCTTATTTTCATTTGACTTTGTCTATTCTCTTGCTCTGTTTATATAATATGGAGAAATGATATCGTTTGGTATTTTGCTCCTTTTGATTTATTTCTCTTAAGGCAATGCCTTCCAGGTTCACCCATGTTGTCGGAAAAGCAAGTTTACATCATTTTCAATAATTAAGACTCCAATGTGTATATATATCTATATGTGTATATATAGGTATAGATATTTGTGTTTTTGTGGGTTATGCACAGGACTCTTCAGGAACCTCTGGAGAAGTAAACTGATTTGTCCTTTTCAGTCTGTAATGTAATTATGCTTACTCTAAGAATGTAACAAAAATAAGGAACAACTCCTCTTCCCTTAATGGATGAAGGTACTTGCATGAAATCTGTCCTGATCTCTGAACATGCAACACCATATCTAGATGTCCATGTCTTGTTACTTTTTTCAATACTAATATAGTTTTCATAAAAATTAAAGGTATATGTGGAATATACTATTTTAAATACATATAACATGCAAACTCTGTATATGTGCATATGTTTGGAAACTCACAAAAATCATTTAAAAATGGTTTTTGAAATTGCTACCATCATCAAATATTTGTGAGGCACAAATATTTGTGCCTCATAATAAATAAACGTATGCAGATGATAGGCATTTAGATATGTTGAGGAATTTAGGGAATTATATAATTACAATGTGTGCCTGATGGGGCTTATAAGTAAAAGAAGAGAAGGGGGAATTGCGGCTGCCCCCTTAGGGGGTCCCAAGGCCTCAGGATCAATGGACCCCCTGTGGATTCCAAGGCCCTAACAGTACTTGGGGTCAGGAGGTGCCCATGGCAGCAGATGGGGGGGTGCCTAGCGGGGTCTCTGGTAGCACTCATAGTTGGGGCCCCTGTTCTGTGTTGGGGGCCTACAACAGTTCACCGTGACGCCTTCTGCTACTTGTTACCTTTTGCTTCCCTTGCTGCTTCCTCCAGGGACCTCCGCTCCTCCCAGCAGGTTCCTCCTGCAGGCTGCTCACCCTGGGGCATCTGTGCAGGCTCCTCTCTTCTTCAGAGCTTTTCTCTGGAGGCTGTTCAGGGCATCTCCACTCAGGTCCTTTCCCAGAAGCTCTCTTTTTTAGGACCTCTTTTCTTAGGTCTTTTCTGTTCAGGGCTTCCGCCCTACCCCACAGGGCTTCTTTACTCTTTGTTTCTCCATTTATCTTAGACCCTAACTCTATTTCCCTGATTCACTGTTTTGAACTGTTGCCTCTTTCTCTGTTACTCTGTATCCTTAATCTATTCCACTGTTTCTCCGCTGTTCAGTCCTGTTGCCCTGTTGCCCTGTAGCCCTTAACCTTGGTGTTTGCCCCTGGCCTCAGGTCTTGTGACTCTGGTGTTGGCCCTGAGATGTAGGCACCAGAGGAAACTTCTCCCTGGTGCTGGCTGTCCTGCCAAGGGATCAGAGGCCCCAATGCCCAGGTGCTGGCCTTCTGGCACAGGCACCAGGCACTACTGCTCTCTCCATCAGAAAGCCACCAGAATGGGCTCCTGGGGCCCCTATTTATAGCCTCAGGCCTGGCTCAGAATCCTGACCTCAACTAACAGTTTTTTAACTGGTGTTCCTTAACATCTGCTCTCAGTGGCCTTGATCTAAGCATATGTGCCGTGCGCATAGACCAGCACCCTAAGATTTTCAAAGTATTAGTTTTAACTTCTCTCTTCTTCTGACGTAGAGTAATTGAAGGATAAAGAACAACATAAGGAGAGGAAAATCCTGCTAGATAGAGGCTGAAGCCGGGGATGGATGAGAGATGACTGGGATGTTCTTATCAGAGAAGCAAGAAGGAGAAGATGGGTGATATAAAATAGAAGACAAGGGTCTTTGGAAGAAGAGTTTTCATCCTGACATGAGTTATCTGACCAAAGACAAGTCACTTAATGTTTTGGAATGTCAGCTACTTTATTTTTAAAATGCAGACTGGTTTAGTCTTTGAACAGGGTTTTGTTTAGAGATGAAAGTTTAGCACAAACACCTTGTTTATGAGGGCTAAAGTCTTCGATAGATCATTGATCTAAAATGTCAGTTTGTAATTAGGATTGGAGGATAATTATGGTGAAAGTTCTTATATGTGCCAAGAAACATGAGATAAAACACAAAATAAACCCGTAAGATTAATACTGACATGTCCATTCATCTCATTATACTGTCCCCGCCTCGATTGCCGCGGGCCCCGTAACCCAAGCCGTCTCAGCTTAGGCCCAGGGCATCTGCGCTCCAGGAATAAAAGAGCCTCAACCATCGAAGAGGCTAAATTGACGTGTGGCATAACGGGCTTCCGCCAATATCCATGAATTTATGATTGAAGAGAGATATTTCTTAGATTCCCATTCAGTTTATCAATGGATCAGTTTATATTTGTGCTTAGATGTTTTCTGATTGCTAAACTCTTGTTCTTGTTACTATAGATTAAGACTTCTAGGCTGTCACTTTTAAGCTAAGCAATGCCAAATTTGTTATGCAGAGATTTGAGTGTGTTAGCTTTAGTGCTCTGAAAGCTCTGGACACATTTCTGCTTTTCTGAATTCAAAATAGGCCCTATTGAGTGAGGTTGGAAGAAAATAGAAATGGATGGGAAGAACCACAGCAGAAGTGAAAGGACGTAGTGCACTCTTGCTACAGGTTACAAGCTTACAGGGAATTAAGTAATATCTAAAAATATACCTAAGAGGAAATGAGTTTGTGAGACGTGCCTTGGAGAAAAGAAACATTTGAATCATGATTATAAACTCAATGGGAATCCGAGAAATGTCACACACAAAGCTCAAAGGGTCTCAAATTTGTTTTAAATATAAGGTGTGATGAGCGTGACATTGGGAGCTATGGCGAGAGGGTGAAATCTCACGTCATTTCATGTGAGAGAGTTTACTCTGCTCCTCTTTTATCACCACCCAACTCACATTCTAAGTAAACTGAATGCATTTGTTGGGGGTGAGAGGAGGAGAGGCTGTTGGTTTGGGGGCCACACTGTCAGTGCTCAGTGGCCTCTCCTGGCTCAGTGCTTTAGTGCATTTTGATCAATTACTTTCTACTTCTTTGTGGGAGGTAAAAATGCAGCGAAGAACTACCACGCCACCAAGGTCCATGGTTTCCTATGTCTCCTTCTTCTTTGTAGTGACTGAAATTTAACACAGGGCCTTTTACCTGCAAGGCAAGGGCTATACTGTTGAGCTCTAGCTCCAGCCTGATACAGTCTTCTAAGGGCTGATACTGTCCTTTTATCAAATATTAAATATATTAAGTTTCAAACATTTTTTAATTCATATGGTGATGAACTGATCCCAGAACCCTCCACCTTGGCCTCAGGTCAGGCGGAAGCTCCCCCTCTGATATCTCCCTGCTGCCTTCTGATATCTTTGCTGACTACTTCCCTGTCTCATGGGGGCGTGGTCAGTGGTGCCTGATATCACTGGTCTAACTTGCTGCCCAGAGAAAGCAATTGAGCTGTGTCTTGCAAAAATTGACCATACTGCAGTTCATCCCCATTCATTAGACATGAAGATTGGACAAGGGAGGTATGAGCCAGGCTTCTTCCCTAAGCTTCAATCTGATGTACTTTCCATTGGTCCAGCCAGCAACAAATAAGTAAATACCAGGGATTACCTGATCCAGCTTCATAGCCACAAGAGTGAGGTCCTAAGTAGATGCTCAGGAAAGATCCCTGAGGTATTTATCTACAATAAATAATAAGCATATTATCCCACCCGCACGGCAGAGCCTGGCAAAGCTACCCGTGTCATATTTGACATGCCAAATACCAGTAACAATTATAGACCTCATTCCCATGACTTGATGGAATGGTTTGAGGCTCTTTATGTTCCTGGAGTGTGCAGATGTCCTTGGGCTATCTCGCATGTGACAGGACATATTGAGATATTACTGGTGCCTGCTTGAGTAATCGATGATCTACAGGAAGTCAAGATCATTTGATTTATTTCACAGAGTAATAAAAGTATAGGAGATTTAAGTATATACACAACTATAACTGATTTTATTTCCTAATTGTCCTCATAATTATATATTTTAAATTTTACATATGAAAACTCAGTGGGAACTAGGACTTTGTTTTCTGTTTAGGTGGATTTTCTCATACTTTAAAGAGTTTACAATAACATATGACCAGAGTAGCAACAGAAAATTGAATTACTTTCAAAAATCATGTAGATAATTAAATTGCCATCATGTGTTTATGTTGACATATACTGTCCATGAGTGACTGCCGCAGGCTCTCTCTCCAGCTCTCCAGGGCTCCCTGGGCCGCGTCCCAGGGCGCACACAGCTGGTCCACTCTCCCCCTGCAGCTCCTGGCCCCCGCACTTTCCGGCTGCTGCGGGAACTCCTTGCTCCTCCCGCTGACAGAGACCACTAAGGCCTTGTTGGTGTCAAAGGTATTTAATAGCTCTTTCAGTCTCTTCACTCTGAGTTCCAATTCCTGGACATTAGAGGGGGTATGACAAGAGTATTCTTCCACACGGCAGAGCCTGGCAAGCTACCCGTGTCGTATTTGATATGCCAGATACCAGTAACTATTATAGACCTCATTCCCATGACCTGATGGAATGGTTTGGGGCTCTTTATGTTCCTGGAGCAAGCAGGTGCCCTTGGGCTCTACTTGCATGAGACAGGTCATATGGAGATGTTGCTGGGGCCGCTCGAGCAAATCGATAATGAACGGGAAGACAGTGACAGTGATACTGTCCATAGAGAATAGTAGATATACCTCACTCTGAGTTCTTTTGCTGACTATGTTAGTTTGGGGTATATGAAAAACTAAAATGATAATGATTCTGATCTTCTTAAGATGGATGTTATTTCTTTTATTTTTAAATTCTAAAGGTAATCACCCTTCATTGGAAAAAAAGCAGAAGCATTTCTTTCACCAGCCCCTTCAATGTGCTTCCACCACTAACAGTCCTGAAACTTTGTCATTCACAGGGATAATCACATTACCATTTTGGTGTTTGCATATTTCCAGAAAGAGAGATAAATAATAGGCATGGAATACAATATGCCTACCTTTTAAAATTAGATATCAGTTGTTGATTGAAATATTGTACACATATTCCCTTACAGTTAAATATAACTAGACTTGTGCTGCCTTTTTGTTTTCTGATGTTTTGGAACATATTTAGCTGTGATTGGGACTGCTCCCAATCTCTACTCAGGGCTCTCGCCTGTCACTACTTGGAAGATGATGCAGTACCTGGGTCTTCAGCATGCAAAGCATGTGTTTGACCCATAGAGCTGTACCTCCAGTATGAGAATGGCGTGTTTTGAACAGCTTCACAGTTCAAACTGTACCATAATTTCTCAATCTTTTTATTGACAGATATTTTCCATTATTTCTCTCCTATGCAATATTCTATAGAGGCCATCCTAAAAATTATGTCTTTGTGGTTTTGTATATGGTATAGGAGCTTATAGAAAAAGCAAAGCCTGGTTCAAAATATGTTTACTTTTTAAAATTTTCCATGAAATATTGATAACACCTTCAATTATTTTCAGAGGACTATGAATATGTATGCTCCTGCCACATAGTATATAAATTGAATAATTTTATTGCCCCCATGGCAGACATGAGGCAGAGCTGCTACTGGCTCTCACTGTGCCCAGCCGCTCATGAGATGCCTGGGAGGGATGGCAGGTTCTAGCCCTGGCCCGCCACCCCAGCAGAGCCTCACAACAAGCCAGACTACACCCCACTCCATGAAGACCTCCATTTTCCACATCCGGACTTCCTCCTCGTCAGAACTCCACCAAGCAGACCAGCCTATCACAGCTCAGTTCATCAATAAATGCTGGATTTTGAGATGACTACAAGAGTATGCTACCCGCACGGCAGAGCCTGGCAAGCTACCCGTGTTGTATTTGATATGCCAGATACCAGGAACTATTATATACCTCATTCCCATGACCTGATGGAATGGTTTGAGGCTCTTTATGTTCCTGGAGCAAGCAGGTGCCCTTGGGCTCTACTTGCATGAGACAGGTCATATGGAGATGTCACTGGTGCCCGCTTGAGCAAATTGAAGATGAATGGGAAGACAGTGGCAGTGAATTTTTTTGCATTCTCACATGCATATTGTTAGTGGTTTTGCTTAGATTCTTGCAAAAGAAAGTCTTGAAACAAAAATATGCAGATGAATAAAAGAATGGAAACAATGAAAAATATTTATTACTCCAAGTAGAATGCTGACAGTTGGAATTTTCTCGGAATTTTTCTATACTGAAAGCCTTTGTTTCTAGATTTCAAGTAAGAAATCTGTTAGAATCGTAGTATTAGATAAACTATCTCCAGCTCTAACTGAATACAGAAAAGACTAATTCTTCCTCTTCTTTCATATCGTTAAGAATCATTGACACATCCAGCCGTTCTCAAATCCTGGCCTCAAACTGTTGTAAACTGTTGGATTCAGGTTAAGATATTGTGTGTTGGGGAGGGGGCTTGTAGCCATAGTACAGCAGGGAGGGCCTTTGCCTTGTATGCAGCTGATCTGAGTTCGATCCCTGGTATCCCATATGGACCCCTGAGCACCTCCAGGAGTAACTCCTGAGTGCAGAGTCAGGAGTCACCTCTGAGCATCCCAGGTTTGACTCTCCTTCCAAAAAAACAATATTGTGGGGCAATTCTTTAAAGATATTCATAAACTGTATTATGGTGGTTTGGGTTAGTGACTAAGATGGTAACATTATGAATTCCCACTTTAAGATGTGTGAGAGAAAAGGGACAGGGACTGAAGCAATGGTCCTTGGTTAGGATTTTTTAATTCATTGAGGCTAAGAGCTTTAAGATTCATTGTGATAGCTTAGAAATTAATATTTAAATTTCTCTATTAACTGCTTAAAAGATCCTTTCCCTTCAGACAGATTTAGGTATTTTCAAATAAGTTTGAGTTCAGTTTACTTAACCAAATAGACACGTTTCTATGCTGTCCACTGGGTTTTCTTCCATGGTCAAAAGCAAAAGCCTGTTTAGAACCTGCCTCTCAGGGTTTGGTGCACACAGTCACTTACCTCTGTGAACATGGAGGTACATCATGGAGAAAGGTACATCATGGATGATTCTTAAGACTCTAAAACATCTAAACATAGTTCAAGTACATTTAAACACAGTGCAAGTGCATTGTTCTATTGGATTGAAATCTGAGCCATTTACAGTTCAGTAATCCGTGTATGCTGTAATTTACCCAACCTATCAAAAATAGAAATATTCCTGGAAACTAAGTGTGGTGTAATTGTTTTCTTACTACTGGTTGATGAAAATAATCACATAAAGGTGGAATTCTGCATCTTTGTTACTTTCCCATGTTGGCTTCACTTTTCTATTTCGGAGACTTTCAATGGATCATGTAATTTATGTGCCCTATATGATTTTTGTAATAGAAAAAAGATTAATTGTTATAATAGTAATTAAAAATAATATAATGCCAATGATTTCGATATCAGCAAAAAACTTTCCATATATTGTTGAAATTCTTACTGTATGCCATGGGGCTTATTTTATTTTTCTCAGCATATAAATGGGAAATTGAGTCTTGATAAAGCAAAATTGTTGAATATCACAAAGCTTGTAAGTGGGAGAACTGGAGTGTGAACATTTAGTGTGATACCAAGACCCATGATTTGAGGGCACCAGATCACCTGATGACCACCGAGCCAAGATTGCCTTCATCACACCTTAATGTATATGCATGTCTGGGTAGAGTACAGTATCAGTTCGAATCAGCAGTAGACCGATTGCTCATGGTTGTGGATAAGCTATGGGTATCTGGTAGCACCTTAACTCTAGCCTAATTTTTGTTTCCTTTGGACTTCCTCTAGTGGGTTATTATCTGCAGCAATTTACTCCTGGTCATTTGTGTCATATGCTCACTTCTGACTGCTGTTAAAAGCTTGTTTGTCCTTGCACTGCATTGCTATGTATAAATAATGGTGCAGGGAGACACTCTGAAATGGCGCTAATTAACAAGGACGGGAACTTCTGGTCTATCTTAGACTGTAATTACTTTCAGCACAAAAAGCAGGTTATGAAATTACCACCTTAAACTATTGCTCTAGTACTGTTGTCTTCAACTGAACTGCTATTTTCTTCCCCAGGGACACTATCTAGAGACTCTATCTAGAGATGACTATTGCTTCTGGAATCTAGTGGGTAGAACACGGAGCTGCTGCCAAAGTTCCCACAGTGCCTCCACAATAAAGAATTATCTAACCCTGAATCTGGCCAAGATTCAGAAGCTGCATTGATGAAGCATTTTGGAAAGGGAGGCCATAT
The DNA here is from genome assembly GCA_021461705.1 of Cryptotis parvus. Taxonomy (NCBI): domain Eukaryota; kingdom Metazoa; phylum Chordata; class Mammalia; order Eulipotyphla; family Soricidae; genus Cryptotis; species Cryptotis parvus. Next base: position 48,810 of record JAJIBD010038477.1, read on the forward strand.
TTAATCAATTTATGAGCATATTTTATGCCCCTTCTTCAAAGTTATTATTATACATTTCTGCATTCATAATGATGCCAATTATATGTGAAATATAATATTGCATTTATTATAATCCGTTACTCTCATGTAATTTTTCATGTCAATTGTATATAAAATCTGCTTAATTGCCTGGTGATCCTTTCTTCCTTTTTCTTTCTTTTACATATCCACTTTTAATTTTTTTCATATGACACTTACCTTTCTTTCATATGACACTTACATTTCTTCCATAGGACACTTATCTTTATTTCATGGAAGAAAATTTTAAAATACTCTTAGTTTTTCTCATGCTGTGTTTAAGAACATGAGAAGTATGTTAGTTTTTAACCCCTAGGTAGCATTTTCTTAAAGAAAATCAATTTTTTTCACAACTAATTTGGCACTGACATTTTATTTCCATACATAGGTATAGATGGTGATTGAGAAGAGCAAATATTGGGTCCAGTGGCCAACATATGGGAGCAAGTTCACAGTAATACTGCGAGTCTTTTGAAAGATGCTTTTTATTTTCATGAAACACTATCAGGATAAGATGAGATAAAGACAGATTTTTACTTCCCTGTTTCTAGGAAACACTGCTTTAAAAAAATTCTGAACTCCCGATAGTTCATTCTTAGCCTTCTAGGAAAAGTATGTATACTTTTATTTATTTATTTTTATTTATTTATTTATTTATTTATTTTGCTTTTTGGGTCACACCGGCGATGCTCAGGGGTTACTCCTGACTCTGCACTCAGGAATTATTCCTAGCAGTGCTCGGTGGACCATATGGGATGCCGGGGATTGAACCCGGGCCAGCGCAGGCCGTCTGCGTGCAAGGCAAATGCCATACCCGCTGGGCTATCGCTCCGGCCCCAAATTTTAATTTCTCATTATAACAAGCAGCCATGGCAGAGCCTGCCAAGCTAACCGTGGTGAATTTGATATGCCAAAAACAGTAACAATAATGGACCTCATTCCCAGCGAATGGAGACGTTACTGGTGCCCGCTCGAGTAAATAGATGAACAACAGGGAAGACAAGTGATACGAGTGATTATAATAAGCTATATAATACAGTATATTATCTGTTTAATCTTAATGCCTTATGCAGCCTTTCCACTTTAGTGGAAATTAAGGGTTATAATTTAATTATGTATATGCTAGTATTTTATTATGATTTAGTATTTTATTATATATGATGCCCTTGAAAAATATGATATCCTGTGTCTAAATAACATCGTTTTTGTTTCCTGACCCTCATTTTAGTCCTTTCATCTTATATGTTCAGTATTTCTGGAATAATAATTATAAATGTAAATTCCTGGACCTTAGTACACAGATTTCCCTCAAGCTTTTATATTTTTATGCACAGCAGGTTTTGAAAACTACCAATGAAATGATGGCCTTATCTCACAGGCTATTTTAATTTTAAAAAGTTATTGTTTTCTAAAACTGTATGTATACATTGATTTTAAAAAATTGTTTACAGTGTGATTGTTTCAGGTATTCAATATTCCAATACCAGTCCCACCATCAGTGTGCCCTTACTGCCACCAAAGACCCTAGGTTCCCAGTCCCAGCCTGCTCCCGTAGCAGGCACTAATTAACTGACTTTATATTGCTTATTATGGCATATATCTCGTAATGGTTGCTAAAATCACGACCTTTTTACTCAGCTGCTACATGCAAATTGGGCCATCTGTGTTATATTGCTTTTACTTATTGAACTTAGTAAAATTCTACTCAATTTTTTAACAAAGTCTTTCGTGTTAATTTATTCTGGACATTCAATATTCAACCCCAATTTCGCCATCATTTCCACTTCCCACATCACCATGATTTCCTATTTTCCACCATAGCTTAAGCCTGCCCCTTTAGTAGACCTTCAATAATTTATTTTATTTTTATAACTAATTTGCAAAAGAAAAATGATTAAGAAATGTTTTCTTAGAATAAAGTTAGTGATGATTATTCAATCTCACCATGGAGCTATAGAGCCATTAAGCCCTTGTATAAGAATTACTGATATGTTCTTACAGGATAGGCAATGTGAGTATATATTTTGTTATTGGTTGTCTTATACCTTACATCCATTAAATGTAGTGCGTTACTCTGGTATATCAGTATACTAGTGTTTGACAAGGTGCATGCTGTGAATGCGGCTGTGCATTCGAAATTCCAAAGTTTGTAACTAGTTGATAAAGTCAGAGTTAAATTTTTAACTGGGTAGTGATTTTGCGCCAGGGGATGACTACTGGGCTTTCTGGAAGAACAGGGTAATAGGGGAGGGTGCACATCCCTGACTATGACAGCCTGGAGATTTCAGTCACAAAACTCACATACCTGAGTTTTTCAGTGGATTCATTTCTAAGTGGAGTTTGTCCGAGCAGTGGAGTCTGACTTTGAACATGGTGGCAATTGTGGAGTGCCTCACAGGTTATTCTAACAAATGTTTCTAACTGCTCTGGAGAGTAGTTTTGCTTCCACATCAACTGTCTTACCTAAGAAAGTGTCTGTTCTACTTGGTATTTGCTTGTCCATAGATAAAATGCAGATTGTAATCTTGCCAACACATAACAGGAGTCTTTGGAAAAATTAAAAATTCTTACTGAAAGATCACATGGAATATGTGTTTTTATGGAGAAATAGCTGAAGGTAAACAGGTCGATTTCTGTTTGGAAATGATGCACTTCATTTAGTCTTTGCTTTATAACTGGGCATATGTCTAATAATAGCAAATACACAGCAGTAATATTGGCATATGTTTTATGATAGGTAGTCATAAAGTGCATTATTTTAATTTTATTTTGGAAATCCTTAAAGCACTTCAGCTTTTGAAAAGGTTTGCATTTGTAAACTATTTGTTTAAAATCAGTTCTATTTTGGGAGAATATTCTTAGGAGAAATTTTGGCGTCATTCGGGAAAAAAGTAGATGGTGCAGTGGATTGGGATGTGTGAAAAATGAGGTAGATTCGGAGACCATGAAATGCTTAATCAGCCTCTATATAGGAGGTCCCCCGAAGAACATTTCAGGCAGAGGGATAATTATACCAGTTCCACCCAAACTGTGTCTTTTCATATTCTACATAGTCTTGGTGAGACCCAGGACTTGATGACTTTCATTTTGTTTTTGAAAACCATTAGTTCAGACTACAACAATGCTCCTAGGTACCTTACTTAAACCTGGTAGGAGGTTTCAAGATCATGGTAGATTGGGGCAACAGACTGATTAGATGGAAGATCTTGATAAAAGACAATCAGGAGGTCAGGAAGGATGACTCTACTTCCTGTTATTGTTTTCTCACTTAACACATGGGGAAACTATTTCAGTGTTGATAGCTATCTTTGGCTTGCTAATTCGGAGACTAATTAATCATTGTACGCTGTACATAATGTGCAAATTCTCAGCATTTTAAGAAAAAGAAATGAACAAGTTGACTAAAAAAAAGATTTCTCCCTTATGCGAGAACAGTTTGTTGTACAACCACAATGGGTATAGTAAGATTCAGGTCAGTCACCTTCAGAGGCACCTCATGAGACTGGAAGCCGCCCCAGTTCTTGGTACCATTCTCTGAATTCTTGTCCCCACTGGCTGCTTCCCTTGCCCCCTTGGCGGGGGCCACACTGAGCAGTGCCTTAATAAAGCTCTCCCCATGTCCTACAAGGTGGTGGTGGTGAAACTCAGTGGAGGAATATGCCTTTCTTGAATATAGAAAAAGGGGGCTCAAATGAGAATGGATTTAACTGGTGAAGGAGGGCATAATACTTTTCCGTGTGAACATCAGAGCAGGTGAAAAGGAACATCAGAGAGAGAGAGAGAATGTCCATAGGACCAAACAGGCCTTCTAGCATGGTGAGCTAGCTCAGTGGTAGGACACTTACCTTGCATATGTGGGGTACTGAGTTCAACCCCTCAATATCACATAAATGAAACAAAAATAAACACTTCCTTCAAGCCAGATTATATATCTCAATACCTGAATCTAAGGAGTCTTATAAGAATGACAATGAAATTCTGAAAATACTAGGCTAACTGAATTTTCTTACCAGTCCTGTGATGGCCCTTAGTATCAAATTCCCCATTGCTAACACCTTATTCTAATTAGAGCCAAGATTCTTGAACGATTACCTTCTGGTAGCTATTTAAAAGTCTCACAGTAATCGTTAGCTCTGCAGTGGTAGTTTCCTGCCATATCTTTTATGGGCGAAGGAAATGGAATTATTCTCATGGGAGAATTTAAGGAACTAGTTGATTCCATGATTAGGGACTAGGAATTCAGGATCCTAAAACTCAAAGAACTCCTTCTAAAAAGAATTGTTTATTTGTAGCTAGTTTGCTGCAACTAAGAAGTTTTGTGAAATGTTTTGCTTTTCCAGAGATAAACAATAGGCATCATTTATTAATTTGGTTTTCAGGAGGCTCAAATAATTAAAAGAAATTGTTACGGTCCATACTACTTGGCATTTTGCCAAGTACCACCTAATTTGTTGTATTTTGTATTGACTCTGCTTCAGTGATGTCTGTTGGAGTGTGGCATGGGTTGGGGTTAAAGCACTTTATTAAAGAGAAGACTCATTGCCGATAGAGGTGGCTGTGATCTGTGATGAAACTCTGTGCTCAGTGACTCCACTATATTTTAGACTCAGGATCTTTATTATTCTTCTGCTCACATTCTACATAATTATCATTGGTTATGGACAGGTGTTCCTTTTCCTTGGTCATGTTATTTCCTGTTTATCCATAATGAAATTACTGCTTGCATTTCCTATTCAACTCCTGAAATTTACTGCATTTCCTATTCAACTCCTGAAGTTTATGAGAACAGAACTTTTATTTACTTTCATTTTTTTCTCTTAAATCAACCCTGCGTAGTTGTGCAGTAGACTTTGACCACTGGGGAAGGTTGTGTGACATTAATCCCTGCTAAAGGTGGATGATGATATTTTCTTATCTACTCATTGCTTTCAAAACAAACTATGCCTGGATTTTCTTTCCTGAATTGGATATAAGATGGTATCTAAAAGTTCTTTTCATTTTTGGATTCCTCATGCTACGAACCTTACTTGTCAGGTCCACTTAATAATTCTATCTTGAACGAATAAATGATACAGTTAAAATGAATGGAAAGAATTTATAATCAACTGCCACTTGGGACTTTCCTGTTATTCAGTACTTTACACTGTCATGGAGGCCTAACGTAGAGCTACATTCCATATATTGTTTTATGATAATACTTTGTATTGCACTGTGGAGTTTGAGTAGTAATGTTTGGCAAATAGGAGTGACCCTTAATTTGCTTTCAGTGATTCACATGTTACCATAACAACCGCTTGTTTGCTTCCTTGGGTTATTTATAGTAACATAGTTTTGAGACCTGATCAGAGACCAGTTTTTATATCTAGCATAATTATATTCTCATACAATTTCAATTTTAGTGTATAATACATATGAATATGTCTGTGATAGTGGAAGAGTCAACCGTATCATTATCTACATAGACATTTGTAAATAAATTTTGAATATGTCAGTTAGGAAAGGCTGCTGACAGTAGATTTCACTATTGCCTGAAGTTGAACAATATTTCAGGACAAATCAAAATATTAAACTAAATTGGTTAATGAATTTTAGTCCAAATGCACATGTTATAGATGTAATCTAAATATCTAAAGCTAATATATTGAAGTTGAAATAAAAACTGCTGCTATTGATGACATGATATTATACCTGGAAAACCCAAAACTCTCTACCAAGAGGCTCCTAGAAATAATACATTCTTATAGTAGAGTAGCAGGATACAAAATCAATACCCAAAAGTCAATGGCCTTCCTATATGCAAACAGAAAGAGAAGAAAGGGACATTGAAAAAAACTATCCCATTCTACGCACGTAGAAAATCAGATACTTAGGAATCAGTCTGACAAAGAATGTAAAGGATCTCTACAAAGAAAACTACAAAACGTTACTTCAGAAATAAAAGAAGACCTGAGGAAATGGAGACACATTCCCTGCTCATATTGGAAGATTAACATTATCAAATGGTATAACTCCCTAGAGCTTTATAATACAGATTCAATGCGGTCCCTATAAAGTACCCATGATGTTCTTCAAAGAAATTGAACAAAAAAACACTCCCTGAAATTTGTATGGAATAATAAAACCCACGAATAGCTAAAGCAATCCTTGGGAAAAAGAAGATGGGAGGTATCACTTTCCAAACCTCAGCCTCTACTACAGAGCAGTTGTAATTAAGACAGTATGGTATTGGTATATAGACAGACCCGTAGACCTAATGGAATAGAACTGAGTATCCTGAAACGCACTCACGAAATATACAACCACTTAATCTCTCGACATAAAGGAGCAAAAAATATTAAGTGGAGCAAAGAAAGCCTCTTCAACATATGGTGCTGGGAAAGCTGGGCAGCTTACATGTAAAAAAAATGACCCTAGAACTCCTTTAACACCATGCACAAAAAGTCAGATCAAAATGGACTTCTAGATCTCGATATCAGACAAGAATCTATAAGGTACATCGAAGAAAACATAGGAGAAACACTCTACGGCATCGAAAGCGAAAAGTATCTTTAAAGCCCGACACACCATGACCAAGCAAATGGAAGCAAAGATAAACAAATGGGATTATATAAAATTGAAAAGCTTCTGCACTCTCAAAAAGAAATGCTGACCAAGATACAAAGACAATCTAAAGTGGGAAAGGATATTCACCCAATACCCATCTGACAAGGGGTTAATATCCAGAAAATATCAGGGCACTGGTAGCACTCCACAAGAAGAAAACAGCCAAGCCCCATCAAAAAATGGGGGGAGAAGAAATGAACAGAAGCTTCCAAAAAGAAGAAATTGAACGGCCAAAAGGCATATGAAAAGAAGTGCTTTCATCTTTAATGTCGGAGATGCAAATCAAAACAGCAATGAGGTACCATCTCACCCACAGAGACTTGGCAGCCACATCCAAAACAGCTTAAGAACAACTGGTGCTGGCGTGGATGTGGGGGGAGCGACTCTCATCCACTGCTGGTGGGGGTGCCAACTGGATCACCAGCCCTTTTGGAAAACAATATGGGCATTCCTCCGAAAGCTAGATATTGAGCTCCCATTTGATACAACAATAGCACTCCTGAGAATATACCTAGGAACCGAAAAACACATAACGAAACACTATCTGTACTTCTTTGTTCTCTCTGCACTATTCACTATGGCTAGAATCTAGAAACAACCTAAATGCCCGAGGAACAGAGGACTGGCTAAAGAAACTGTGGTTCATCTACACTATGGAATACTATGCGGCTGTCAGAGGATAGAAGTATGAAATTTACCTGCAAATGGATGGACATAGGTCTATCATGCTGAGTGAGATTAGTCAGAAGGAAAGGACAGATATAGAATGACTGCATTCATTAATAGGATATAGATACCAGTGTTTTAATAAATATGGGAAATGGTAGTGGCAGATTAAAACTCACCACTGAATATACACAAAACTTAAGTGATAAACTCTAAA